>PITA01003211.1:0-83970 GCA_004023965.1 Spilogale gracilis
GATGATGGTGATGGTGGTGATATGATGGTGGTGATGTGATGGTGGTGATGATGGTGATGGTGGTGATGGTGATTATGGTGGTGATGGTGGTGATATGATGGTGGTGATGTTGGTGATGGTGATGATGGTGATGGTGGAGATGTGATGGTGGTGATGTTGGTGATGGTGATGATGGTGACGGTGGAGATGTGATGGTGGTGATGATGGCAATGGTGATATTGATGTTGATGGTGTTGATGATGCTGGTAGTGATGATGGTGATGATGGTGATGATGGTAATGGTGATGATGATGATGGTAATGGTGATGATGGTAATGGTGGAGATGGTGATGGTGGTGATGTGATGGTGGTGATGATGATGATGTTATTTGCCTATGAGATGAGGTAGGGATTTCATCTTTGTTACTTCGTAATTCAGTGTAATGGGTTCTAATATTGCTGAATCTCCAAGAAATCCTCTTTGTTGGTCAGAGTGATTTTCAGGGCATTAGGTCTCTTTCTACCCTCTGGGAGAGGTACTCGGTAGCAGGTAAGTTAGGAATTTATCACTTGATTTTAAACTAAGGGAGTGTTTTCATATATATGTCATTATTCAAGTTGACCACTAGAATACCCTTTCTTCCTTCCTTCCTTCCATCCATCCATCGATCCATTCATCCACTCATCTCCTCATTCCAAGCTGCTGTATACTTTTCAGTCCGAGTTTTGTGTCCTTGTTTGATTTTGGAAACATTTTAGGTGTTATTTTATGTGAAAGTATTTTACTTTCTTTTTCTCTTTTCTTCTTTAGGAACATTTTAAAATATTTGATGGAGCTGCTCATTCTGTCTTCTGTGTTTCTGAGCTCCCCTTCTTGGTTTCCACTTCTTAGCATTCTATGTGATCTTTCAGCCCTTTCTTCTGATTTGCTAATTTTCTTCTTCATTGGGTCTAATCTACTAGGCTAGTAGAACAGGGCTAGTCTAGTGTGGGCTGATGAAATGATGCATACATGAAAAACTAGTGCAAACAAGAGCTTGGAGAGAAGCTGCGCCCACTTCTCGGAATCCTAGAGAGAAAATGTTGGACAGGGGTTCCCTGTCACACGTGATGGGAGCCTGTTCCACTTGAGTTGGCATCTGGTTACCCTGGTATTTTACAGGATTGTGTGATATTTGACTTAATGTTAATATACAGTGTGTGTTTTTTTAATTTCCTACTCTTTGTGATTTTCATGGGAAATTTAAAAAAATGCTGGTTTACAACATTTATGTGTTTGAGTAGTGGTTTGTCCTTGGAAAACATGTTGACAAGAGCACCGGATTGAATTTCAGACTCTGGAACATCAGCATTGGAGATTTCTTGGGACCAAGGATTCCTGCTTAGTCCCCATTTGTGCCCTAAGATTTTAAACACATGCCCTAATGTAGAAAAGGCATAGGACTTCTTCTGGGCTCTGTTCTGTGACTTGTTTGGGTAACTCCAACTCTCTGAGCCTCAGTTTTTTTATCTGTAGACAGGGGAGACTAACTGAGCTTTGACTACCTTCTAGGAGTCACATGATGTAATAGATGTGAATATGCGTTATAAATTGTGAGGTATTTTAGGTGCTTATAAGTGATGTATAGATGAGCTTTGGGGAACCTTCCTTCCATCGGGAGCTTGTGTTGGGCCTGGCTTTTAATTCCACATGCTGGTGGGATTTAAAACTCCTTCAAGGATTCTATGGACTTTGCAAGTTATAGGTTGACTTTTATTATGCAAAGGCTTTGATAAACTATTTCTTTTTGGGCTCTTCGCACAGCCTCATCATTCATCACATAGGGTGAGCCTGTGGGACAGGGTGCAAAATCTTAGGGTGTCATCATGTCTCAGGAAAGATGTAGGAAAGATGCCTTACAAGTTACATAATCTAATCCCTCAATTCTATGGTGAATAATTATAGTGATAATAACTTCCATTTGCTAGGTTTCCAGTACTAGTCACTTTACATATGTTAGCTACAAAGTAGATACTGTTATGTTTTGGAAATGTCATTGAGAAGGGACTTTTTGTAGGTCACAAAGTTTAGAAGTGGCAGACTTGGGAGTGAGATCCATGCTCTCTGACCCTAAAGTCCACGTTCCCTTTAGGACATCGTGAAGGGTGGTTTACAGCTGGTTTTTCTTTTTAGGCAGCCTACAAATCAGCTAGCCAACCACTGATGAACAACCTCCCACCCAGCCAATAACAACCAACTGATGATTAGTTAAGCGACTAACCATCCACCCATCCATCTAATCAACCAACTAACCATTATTACCAGCTACTCAGCCAACCAATATCAACCAGACAATAAATAGGTAATCAACTACCCCATCCAGCAAACAGGTAATCAACCAGCTAGTGAACCCTATCCATCCATCCAGTAACAACCAACTAATAATTAGTGAATCAACCAACCAACCAATCAGTTAATCAACAAGCAGCCTCCAACTACCAACGACCCATATTGCTATTAGTTATCCGAAGAGAGATGGCGTATTTTTCCATCCTCAGGGAACTGCTGGTCTGTGGGAAAGTGAGGGTCACTGTCCTGCTTATCCCACCATATTCTAATTATTTGTTCAACATCTACCTCCCCATCTGGATTGGAACTTGTCTAGGGTGGGATTAGTGCCTTGGTCCTCTTTGTGGCCCTGAAGTCTAGTGTTGGAGCAGCACATCCCTGGCTGGGATGGAGGGCGGGCGCTCAGTGAATATCAGACACCCCCCACCCCACAGCATGGACCAACTCAGAACACTGTGCAAGGAGTGGAGGAGACTCAGTCCGATGTGGCTCACGGGGTCCTACCTATCTCAGAGGGTTTGTGGGAAAGGAAGGTTAGATGGTCCTCTGGACTGGGGAATTCCCTCCTGGGTGTGGCGGGACGAATACTTGTAGGGATGCTGCCTCCTCGAGTGCTCCTCCTGGGCTCCATGCTGGACTGGAGTGTGCCGTGGTGGAAAGAGCCCTGGAATGGGGTCACGGGGTCTGGGCCCAGCTGAGCCACTAACACCTTGGGTGGCCTCGAGCGGCTGGCCTCAGTCGCCCTCCCTCCACCCCCGCACCCTCATTTTATGGGCAAGGCCCCTGTAGCCCCAAGACCCGAGTCCACCCTTCTCCAAGCCCCTTCCAGCTCTGGCATTTCCAGTCTTTTCTGGCTCCTCATTAACAGAGTATTTTCCTTTTCCAGTCCACATTCCAGCTTCCTCCCATGGGCCCCGACCCCTGCAGCAGGGGAGTGGGCACCGTGTGAAACTCTCTGAAACACATGCAGGAGCCTTGCCCCATCTCCCACCGAAGGGGCTAGAGGCTGATGGGCAGGCACGCCGCATGCTGTGTCGGCCCCGCAGACGTGTGCTCTGGGCCCTGGGGCCGAGCGCTGCCGGGAAGTGCGCACTCGGCTTCTGCGTATCTGTTACAGGCCCCGCGGTTCACCGTCTGCTCGGAAATTGGGTAAGTGTTTTCTTACCCAAACTTGAGTAACCGCTGTTGAAATGTACGGTTGGAAAGTCTTGGCTCTCAGAACAGACCACACAGTGACTTGCCCAGTGAAACTCAATGCCCGGGGCTTATTTGGTTTTACCTAAGACACCAGTGCAGGAAGAAATGGGTTTGGAGGGGCCAAGTGTCTTTCCGTCCTTCTCTGGGGGTTCATTAGCTGGAGGAAGGCTGAGGGGTCTTGGCGTTGCTCTGCCTCCTAGCCTGAACTGGCTTCTGGCACAGGGGCAGGAGAGAGGAGAACTTCGGGGGCCTCTGGGCCTTCGGGGTGGGTTCCGGCCCCTGTCCTGTGCCACAGTCTGGCAGTGCAGGCCCGGCTCAATCAGCCTCTCACACCCGCACACGCCAAGAAAAAGCCGTACAGTCAGAAGGAACACTGGCGTCCGCTCCGGGCCTCAGAACAGAGCCGATATTGTCCCGGCCTCCCCGGGTCCCTGCGGCCCTCATTCTTGCTGACCACACAAATGGTTCCAATCAGTTTCCAGAGGTTCTCCATGCTGTTTTAAGATGTTTGCTCCTTGCATTCGGGGGTCAATCACCGCTCCACCCACCGTCTCTGGCTGACACCAGGAGGAAGGTTAGGTGGGAATGGATGTGTGTGGTGTGTGTGTGTGTGTGTGTGTGTGTGTGTACACACCCGCCTGCTGGTGCAGACTCTTGATAGATTTCAGTTTCATTATTGGTGGAATGTTGGTGCAGATGCTTCTCTCCTTGGACTAAGGGAAACATGGTCCAGTGCCCAGAAGACTGCATCCCATCTCTCCAGTGATTTTTACTTGTTATGGGACTGTGCCTGCCTTTCTGCCCTGTCCCCCTGTCCCCAGGGGCTGGGAGCTCTTGCTGTCTAAATCTCCTATTTGGGGCTGACAATGTCTGCCATTCAATCTCTGCAGAGGACGTGGGGCCTGAGAGCCATCAGGGATTTAGGATGTTTTTCTCCTTCATCAGAGAGTGTCAAGTCTAAAGGCCTTTTGTGCCAAGTCTCCAGTGAGCAGGTTAATAGAGTAGGAAGGGTGAGGGTCTTGTCAGTGCCAAACAAAGTTGGATTTGTTGACCCAGCAGCAAGCTGGACTCAGAAGTCAAGTCCCACAACACAGGACTGGTCCCCCCACCCCCAGACCCGCAGAAAGAGCTGTCTGTGTGAGAAAACAATCATTCTCAGTGAAACTTTGTAGATACGACGCTTGAGTCTGATTTTTTGTTGTTGTTGAGCCGTGGAAATAAGTCTGGAGAGCCCCTCCCGAGGGGCACGCAGAGCTGAGACTTGCTGCAGGCTGACTGGTTGCCAGGCACAGGCTAAAGACCTCCGTGTTGATATCTTTTTCTGGTCTTTCCAGCTTTTCTTTTCTGTTAAGGAAAGCAGTGGTCAACTCTGATTTCCCACAGCATGTTCATCTGGGAGGCTAGTGGGGCATCAGAGGCTCCCTCGCTCCCTCTTGCCTCCATCATCAGCCCCACTGCTCTGACCTCGAGAACCGAGGGCTTCAGATGTAGGCCCCTGGGGTCTAGGAGGTGCCCATGACCCCGGCCTTGCGATTGTACGCCAGGAGAAGCAAGGTCAGAGTCCTCTGCTGCCTCCGTCCCAGGTTGGGCTCTCAGGAACTAGGTGCCAACACAGAGTTTGAGCAGATTTGGTGGAAGGAGAGGCCAGATTTGGATGAGTCCTCACAAAGCCCAGGCCAGTCTGTGGGCCACTTGCAGTGAAGATGGCCTGTAATAGTGTGTGCATTGGCCTCAGTGCCCAGGGCCTGGTGGCGTGGGCCAGGCAGCTCTGTGCAGCTGGGTCCGGCCCTGAGAGGCAGACAGCCAGTGGACGCACTCCCCACTGCTGGTGCCCGAAACAGAATTTCTTTCTGGGCTCTCGCTTCCCGGTGGTGCCTAGGACCCTGGGAATTCTGCGAAGGGGCCAAAGAAGGGCCTGTGCATGGTTTCAAATGTTGGAACTATGTCTTTCTACCTGAAAGCAAGGCCCAACCCAAAGTCAACTCTAGACCTGAAGAGTTGTAGGATGGTGAGTGTAATAGAGGGTAGGTCACAGAGTTCTCTAGCCATGGGACTTGGGGCGTGTCACTTAGCCACTTAGCCACTCTCTCCAAGACCAAAGTCTCCATGACCAATGAGTCTCGGTCCTTGGGCATGTCCTCAAGGGCCCTGCTATCCCCCACCCTGGGCATCTGGTCACCTTCGATAGATGAGCAGATATGAGGGCAGGACCTGCCCTCCTGGCCTACCTTCTGTGAACATTCTTTCAGGTCAGTTTGACCAGACCCCCCCTTCCCCTGATGTTCCCTCCTATTTCCCATCTGCTGACCCACCTGCTCCTTGGCTGTAAATTCTCTTTTCCTTGCTGAATTCAGAGTGAAGCCCAGTCTCTGCACCTTGGTAACCCCATGTGAGCCCTATACCTGCCGCGACAGTTCTGAAAAGTCTGCCTTAAGCATTTAAAGAGGGCCTGGGTGCCTTTCGCTTTACATTCAGCTCCTCCTCCTCCTCACCATCACCACCATCCTCATCCACAGTCGTGGGAAGATGGGTCAGACCTCCCATCCCTGGGGGCAGAGAGTGGAGTGACATAGAGGAGGGTGGAGTCCCAGCTCACGCCGGCAAGAGCTGTCTCACACTTGGAAGTAACAGGTGGTCCCGAGCTCAGAGGCCTGGAGTGGCCAGACAGATGGCATAAATGATTGACATCTGGGGGATAAGGAGATAGGGCCTGTGAGACGATGATGAACTGCCTAGAGATAATGAATTCCATATGTTTGCTAAACAAGATGGTGGCCAACGTGGGGGGCATATTCAGCCCCGGCATATCCAAACCCAGTTTGGTGTGGAGGGTTCTTTCCCCGAGATTCAGGGAGTTTCCTCTTCCTGGAGAAGGAGACACAGAATGGCCATTTGTCAGGGACGGGGAGGCCAGCGTCTCTTGTGAGGAGGCTGCAGTTTGGGAATTTGGCACATTTGGGTTTGAGTCACAGCATGCACCACTGAGCGTGTTGGGCGACTTTTCCGAGCCCCAGTGCCCACCCATGAAGCCAGCGGCGGCGAGTCCCTGCCTCCCTGAGGCAGCTTCCCCAGGGTGCGGGCAGTGTCACCCAGGACTGGGCTCCCAGAGGGAGATGCACTCACCTCTGTGGCGGGGCTTGGCTTCAGAGGGTGAGTCTGTGGTCTTTGTTGCCCAGGCCGCGCATATCGCACACTATACGGCAACACAAGCCTACACGCTCACACATCAGTACAGACGTATGCCCTCACACACTCTCACACTCACACGCGCACCCCCACACATTCCCGCACATACATCCTCTCTCAGCTCGTGCTCACACACCACTGTCCATCCTGCAACTCCTCTCATCTGCGGATTCCCGAAACACCCTCCAGATCATCTTTACATGTGACCTGGGAAATCATTTCCTTTCTCCTCCAGAAGATGCCTCATGATATCAGTTGAGAAGAATGAACTCAACCCAGTGGCTCTTGGGGGCCAAACTCTGACCTGACGGCTTGCTGGCTCTGGGCCCTCCTTAGTAAGCAGACCCACCCAGCATACCTTGCCTTCGGGCCACCCAGTCTTTCCCTCCCCTGCAGGAAGCCTGTGGGTGGGCTCCCTCCCCTTGGGCTGCCAGACTGGCAGTCCTCCCTGTCACTGTTAACCCTTTCTTGTGGGAGAGCCAAGGAGGGCGTGACTTCTCTCCCACTCTGCAGAGGACCCCCTCTTATCTCCTGGGGCTGGGTAAGAAGTACAGTTTGTACAGCTCTGACTGGGTCTCCGGCAGGAAATAGTCAAGCTTTGAGCACAGTAAGCTCGCTTGCTACTTTGCAAGCCCTCGGTAAATACAAATGAGTGGTGTTTTCTCTGACTGAGGAGGCTGCCCCACACCTGGACCTCCCAAATTCTTGGGCATAAAGGGCTCATCTGCTGACGTCGCCCACGTCTGCATCCAGGTCTCCTTTGTTCCTTCAAGGTATCACCTCCCTGCCCCTGCCAGTCCACTTTTCCTGGTGGCAAGACCCAGGTCCATCCTTTCTGACCACAGTGATTGATGTGGAGGTGTCCTGTGGCCCAAACAAGTCCAGGGAGAGACCTTGATGAGGATCTTCTGCTGGAACACAGGAAAAGACATGCCCCTTTGTCTGCGATTGCCAAACATGAGAATTTGAACACCCTCGTGCAAGACCCTACCCAAAATTAAACTGGTGCAGAGACAGGCTGCAGAGGGAAGGGGAGAGCTCAGGACCTGGAGATGCTGGCTGAGCCTCTGCTCTGTATTAACTGCAACACGGAGTTTCCTTTAGTCAGGAGCAGCAGCTGATTCCCCAGTGGGTGTGCACCAGCCTGAAGGAGGCCTTTGTGATCTGTAACCTGAAGACTCTTAATGAACACACATTGTAGATTGACGGATGCTTACGAGTCAGATTCAAATCCAGAGCTTTGTAAAGACAGCAAAAAGTCACAGTAGCTGGCATTCACAGAGGATTTTATCATGTCAGAAATTATACAAACAGTTTTAAACATTTTTAAGGACTAAATCATTAAAACCACCCTTTGATATATGTAGCCTGTTCCCCTCTCTCATATCACCGTTGTCATGATTACCATGATCATCACAGTTATGGGCTGAATGTTTGTGTCCCACCCCCCAATTTATATGTTGAAGCCCAAATCTGCAGTGTGATGCTTTTAGGAGGTGGGAATTAATTAGGGTTGGATGAGATAATGAGTGTGAGACCACTGTAATGGGATCAGTGTCCTTTAAAGATGAAGAAACCAGAACTCACTTTTTCTCCACCAAGTGAGGACACACAAGAAGGCAGCCATCTGCAGGCCAGGAAGAGGACCCTTACCAATAACCTGACCATGCTGGCACCCTGATCTTGGATTTACTTGCCTCCAGACCCATGAGGAATAAATGGTGTTTAAGCTACTCAGTCTGGGATATTTTGTTACAGCAGCCCAACTGGTTAAGAAAGTCACCATCACCATCATTATTAAAATCATCATCATAACCATCCTCATCATCCCCATCACCAGCCTCACCAACATCACTGTCATCACCATCATCACCATCATCATCACCATCACCATCATCACCACCATCATCAATCAACATCACCATCTCCATCGCCAATATCACCATCACCACCATCCTCACCACCATCCCCATCATCTCCACCATTCCCATCACCATCATTCCCATCACCATCCTCACCATCTTTACTATCTTCACCATCTTCACTGTCATCACCATCACCACTATCATCTCCGTCACTGCCACCACCATCACTGTTGTCACCATCGTCACCATCATTGCTTTCATCAATATCATCACCATTGTCACTGCCACCACCGTCATCACCATCACCACCATCACCATCACCACCATCACCATCACCACCATCACCATCACCACCATCACCATCATCACCATCATCACCATCACCACCAATATTACCAACATCATCATCATCACCATCCCCATCATCCCCACCATTCTCATCACCACCATCCTCATCACCATCATCACTATCCTCACCATCATCACTATCATCACCATTACCGTTATCATCTCCATCCCTGTCATCACCATCCTCACTGTCGTCACCATCATCACCATCATTGCTGTCATCAATTTCATCACCATTGTCACTGCCATCACCATCACTGCCACCACCATCATCACCACCATCACCATCATCACCATCATCATCACCATCACCACCATCACCACCATCACCATCACCACCATCACCATCATCACCTTCATCATCATCATCATCACCATCACCACCATCACCATCATCATCATCATCACCATCATCACCATCACCATCACTGCTACCACCATCACCACCATCACCACAATCTCCATCATCACCATCACCATCCCCATCACCATCCTCACCATCTTCACTATCCTCACCATCTTCACTGTCATCACCATCACCACTATCATCTCCATCACTGTCATCACCATCATCACTGTTGTCACCATTGTCACCATCATTGCTGTCATCAGTATCATCACCATTGTCACTGCCACCACCATCATCACCATTACCACCATCACCATCACCACCATCATCACCATCACCATCACCACCATATCACCATCATCATCATCATCATCATCACCATCATCACCATCACCACCATCATCACCATTACCATTATCACCATCACCATCATCACCATCACCATCACTGCCACCACTGTCATCACCATCACCATCACTACCCTCACCACCATCATCATCATCACCATAATCACTATCACCACCATCATCATCACCATCATCACCATCATCATCATCACCATCACCATCATCACCACCATCACCACCATCACCACCATCACCACCATCACCATCATCATCATCATCATCACCATCATCACCATCATCACCATCACCATCATCACCATCACTACAATCATCACCATCATTATCATCATCATCTCCATGAATTAAACTTTGTGTATTCCCACAAGCATGCATTATATTTAACCTGGTGATGTCTCTTCATATTAGAGGGGATAGTTGGAGTGGGTTGGAGTCTGAAGTTAGGGTGCTCAGATTTCTATATTAGGTATTACCTGTATCCTCTAGACAAGTGGTTTGGCCTTCCCAGGCCTTGGTGTTCTTGTCCATACAGTGAGAATAATGACAGGATCCTAGTCCACGTGTAGACATTGTCTTTCACCATTATGAAGTGAGGTGTGCACAACTCTGCCTTTCCTTATTTCTTCTGTGTACTCAAACTTATTTCTTGAGGTTCCGTTTCTGCTGAGTGCAGAAGGATCCAATCTGCCAATTCCAAGGAACTCAGTTACATCTGATTTAAGACTCTGTGGGCTTGGAGGGTCAGTTTCCTCTGCATGCTTCCTACCCCCAGGGGGAGTCGAAGTTCCTGCCAGAGTTTTTGTATCCTCCCAGGATAAGGAGTGGGCACCTGGTCCATGTATCATTCTCTGTCATCGTTGGTTTTTCCTAAATATCTGCTGAAGTATTTTAAAAATTGAGGTGACAACATTCACATAACCCAAAATAAACCACTTTAAGTTGTTCAGTTCAGTGGACTCTAGTATGTTCACAATGTTGTGCAACTGTCACCTCTATGTAGTCCCAAAACATTTTTGTCACCTCAAAAGGAGACCCAGTAAACTTTAAGCCGCCTCTCTGGCCTCCTCTCCCCAGGCTCTGGCAATCACTGGTCTATTTTCTGTCTTTTTGGATTTATTGATTCTGGACATTTTATATAAATGGAATCAGGTGGTTATTTGTGACCAGCTTCTGTCACTTGGCAAAATGTTCTTTAGGCTCATCAGCATGGATCAGTACTTCATTCCTTTTTATGTCTGACCAATGTTTCCTTGTGTAGAGAAACCACATTTTATGTGTCCATTTTTCTGCTACCAGACATTTGGTCTGTTGCCACCTTTCAGCTACTGTGAATGATGCTCCTGTGAGCCATTCATGTACAGCTTTTTGTTTCAGTTCTTTATTGACTGTATTCCTGGGAGTGGATTGCTGGGTTATATGGCACTTCTGTGTTTAACTTTTTGAGAGACTCCATAGTAACTGAGTCATTTCACACTCCCACCAGCAATGTACAAGCCTTCCAATTTCCCCCTATCTCCTGAGGTCCTTTTGCATGCTTTATTTTGTAACCATTTTAAATTCATGTATCTGTGCTGTGTTGATTTCCTTAAACTTTAATGGGTGTCTGAACTCCTTGGGTTGCTGAATACAGTTGTACAGGTTGTGTACTGCATAATCCTAGGTACCATTCACGTAAGAGTGAATGGACATTTGTATGTTATAGAAATATAATAACATTTATAGATTATATAAGGTAGCAGCAAAGTGTCTTGAAGAATGAGATGTCTTTTACAGATTTACACAGGGATGCCATGTGGCCTAGCTGTGGTGCTATGCAGCTAGACCCCCTAGATCTCCAGCCCCTCAGCCCCACTCCATCTGGCCTAGAGCCTGCACCCTTAGCCACCACATCATCTTGCTGTTCCAGTACTCCCATGGCAATGACTATGATAGTACCTTCCTCTCCCCCATATTTCCTTTAGAACTTTGTTCATAGCTCTGATTAAAAGTTTGAGAGAGGTTCCATCTTAATAGCTTTTGCTAAAAAAAGGAAAGAGTTTTAAAATCTCATTAGCCCCTCTCTAGGTCTCCTCAGGTCTGCAAAGCGAGAGCCACACACACATCCCTGGGGAACCAGTGCATCCTCAGGCATGGTCTAACTGAACTGTCTCAGCAACCTTACAGGCAGGAAGGGATTTTTGTATTCACTTTGCAGACTAGGAGATGAGGCTCAAGCAAGGACCTGCTTGTTCAAAGCCCCCCAGTGAGGAATACTGGCCACAAGCAACAGTTACTGAGCGCCAGGTTTATGCATGAGTGTCCTCTCTTCTTCATCAGCTGGGCATGTTAAGGCACTGGCCGTGGAGCACCAGGGGCCAGCTCCTTAGGAGTGGGGACCCTGCTCTCACAGCACAAATGCTAGCCAGGCAGTCCCTCTTGGGAGTGTGCATGTTGACACACCATGGAGAGGCTCAGTTTCATTTTGGGTGCTAAGCCGAGTGTGCACGTGTAATTTAAGCTCAGGCGTGGAGCCCTGGGCTCGGTGCCTGCATTGAGAAACAGCTGAGAGCCTGTTCCCAAGTGTGTGGTGACTCTAACCAATCCAGAGGGAGTGATGCATCTGGTCTGGCTGATGAACTGGGACTCTCATTGGTTCTGAATTTTGTGGCAACATGATCCTTTTTTATTTCCTAACAAGATTGTACTCTGCCAAGCTGGCAAAATGCAGCATTCTGAATCTTATGGTCTGAGGCTTTTTGTACTGAACTCCTGCTCTTGGTTTCCAAGGGAGGGTGTGGGTGGGAACCTCCAAGGTGTAACTATGAGGCCAACTCAGAGGTGCAGGGTTTGCTCACGCTGGCCGTCCCCTGACCCTCAGCAGCCCCGAAGTTAGGGATTAGGCCTTCGTCCAGCCAGAATGCCATGAGGAGGCCGGTGTATGGCTCAGAGGTGAGGCGAGGGTTCCGCCCCTATGGGGCTCCCATTCTCATCCTGAGCGGGAGGACAGTCAGGAAGGAGACAGAGCTGGCTTGGGAGCGATGAATGCCTGGTGGGAGCTGACAGGAAGCTGCGGTACAAAGTGACCAGGGTGGGTGCTTGCTCTGGTTGGGAAGGGCATCTCTGAGGAGACAGCACTGGCAGGAAAACTTCTGGAACAGGGAGGAACCAGCCATGGGACAGCCTGGAAGGAGCGTCCCCGGGAGAGGGAACAGAATGTGCAAGACATTGCGACATGATAAAAAGCTTGGCCAGCTACCCCCCTTTCACACATGGGGAAATAGGCCCAGAGAGGTAAGGTGGCGAGGTCCACACTTGGGCTTAGGTCTAGTGTTTCCAAATCCGGGGCATTCCTCAGGCTGCGTTGCTGATGGTCTGGACCGTGGGTATTAAGGCCCACCAGGGTTCCACGCAGTGGGGTCTGATGGTCCCAGACCACTCGTCAAAGGACATCAAGAAAGGGGAGGGTCCACTTGGTCAGAACTCCCATCCTTTCTCACACACAGGACACAACTGCCGAGGATATTTGTACATTCACGGTCTTCAGCTCATTGTGTGAAATCACGGTGTGCCCAAGGACTTGGGGTTGCTCTGCAGCATCAGGACAAAGGGAGCCATTGCTTCCCACTGGATGTCACATTCTCTTTGGACCGCTGGAGCGGTGGTTAACTGGGGGTGGGAGCACGCCAAGGCTTGTTTGGACATGCATGGGGCTGGGTGTCACCGTGGCTGGGAGGAGCTCCCTTGTCCCAGAGTGTGGCAAGTAGTTGAAGCCGTCTGGCTTCACGCTGGCGTCTGGCTTCACGCTGGCGGGGGTACCCGGTGAGAAAGTTCGTCGGGGATTTTACTCAGGGCGTCTGCCTCAGCAGCACATGTCTGCTGCCGACTTGGGGGCTCAGAGCCTGCCTCTGGGGGGCTGACAGTGCCCTGGCTGAGAACTCACAGCCTCCAGAGGGAGAGCAACCACGAGCCCTCCGGGCAGGCTCAGATTTCCCGTTTCTGGTAGAACTCCCTTGCTGGTTTAGCTTGGGTTTCTCCTCCATGCTGTTAAGATTCCTCAGGCTCTATAATTATTACCTCATTCGAGGTTCAGGGCTGAATTGGCTGAGCAGGAGAATTACGGTTATGTAATTTCCAGCAAATAGGAATTTTCTCTGTCTTGCACTGAGCGGATGTGTCCCCCTCCCCCGGACCGAGGCAGAGTTGGGACCATACTGCTCCAAGTTGGAGTCCCATGGTCTGGGGAACATTTTTCTTCATCAGCACGGGGTCTAGGGTAGATGGGCACAGGGCTCTGACATTGATCGCTTTTTTCCACCTTATTTAAAAAATTAATAATTTTAAGAAATAATATATTTTAATAATTTAAAAAATTAACACACATTGAAATGGGTTTTCTTGTTGTCCTGTGGTTCTGTGTTACACACACATGCTCCTGGTGTGGGCGTCATTGCTGTCCGGATAGGGAAGAGCTGCGCCGCTCCAGAATTCTGCCTCACGCTCCCCCTGCCCATGTCGCCTGTCCTCGTCGCCGGCCCCTGCTGACTCCTGATTGTCTCCCCATCACCGTCACATCAGCGGGACCCTTAGAACACGACTTCTTTCACTCCGCGTCCTGCCTGGGAGAGCCGATCAAGTTGTTGTGTAGATGCATGCATTCTGCTTTTCCCTTCCGAGTAGTACTCCTTTGTTTGGACGCCCCACACTCTGTCCACACAGCGGCTGGAGGGTGTTTGGGCTGGTTCCACTTTGTGTTGGTTAGGAACAAAACACCTGTGCACGTCTGTGTGCAGATTTTTGCGTGAACGTAATGTCTTTATTTCTCTTGGGTGCAATAGTGCGGCGAGACTGCTGCATCATCCATGGTGGGGGTGTTTCTGCTGTGAAGAAACTGGCCCCCGTGCCTCCGTGGCTGCAGCACTTCACGTGCCCACAGCAGTGGGCGCCGCTCCTGCTGCCCCTCGTCCTCACCGGCTCCCGGCCCTGCCAGGCTGCTCCGTTTCAACTGTTTTTGTGTCTAGTGCACATTCCTAGTGCCTAACAACGTCAGACATCTTGTGGTGTGTTTATTTGTCATCCACGTACCCTCTGGTGAAGTATTGCTAAAGCCTTTTCATTCATTTTTAATTAAGTTCTTTGTTTTCATTCCCATTGAGTTAAAAAAAAATGTGTGGACCCTTCGCGGCGTTGTGGATGGAGCTAGAGAGTGACGGTAAGTGAGCTGAGTCAGGCGAACAGCGGACACCGGAGGATCCCACTCACGTGTGGGATTTAAGAAACAAAACAAATGATCAAGGGGGGGAAAGTGGGAAAGAGAGAGAGAGAAACCAAGAAACAGACTCTTAACTCCAGCAAACGTACTGCTGGTCACCAGAGGGGAGAGGGTGGGCCGAAGCCGTGCCCAAGTCGGGAGGAGCCGCGGGTGGCGTCTGGCGATGCTGATTCACCGTGCCGTACCCGGACCCCGAGCCACCACGCCGCACCCGGGCCCGCCGAGCCACCGCACCGTACCTGGACCCTAGTTTCACACTGCATGTTGACTACCTATAATTTCAATGAAACTTAAAAAAATCCAAGTACAATTGACATTTAATGAATTGCATACATTTAAATCATACAGTCTGATGTTTTGACATGATGTGTCCATCCATGAAATCATCACCACAATCAAAATAAAGACAGTGACACCAGCTCGCTTATCCTGGCTGCCTAATGTCCTCTGTGACCCCTCACGCTCTCCCTTTACCTCATTCCCAGGCAACTCCGGGCCTGCTCTCCGTCACATATCGGTATGCGTTTCCTACTTTTATATTAACATGCTCATTTCCTTTGACTGGCTCATTCACTCAGCACAGTTATTTCAAGACCGGGGGCGACGCGGGCCGTGGAGCAGTACCGCAGAGCTCTTCTCGTGTGTCGCTCCTCTGCCAACGAGCATTTGGCTTGTTTCAGCTGGGGGCCGTTACAGAGAAAGCCACTGCTGACGTCGGGGTGAATGTCTGCACGACGTATGTTTTCCTTTCTCTCAGGCGAATCCCTATTTGGATCATATGGTAGATTACTGTTTACGTTTTTAGGAAACCGCCAGACTGTTTCTCCAAGAACTTGCATCATGTTGCATCCGCTGACAGCCTAACGGAGTTCCAGTTTCTCCACGTTGTCACAGCACTCGGTGTGCTCAGACCTTATATTTTGGCCATGGCATGAATGGGGGAAGTTTTCTTTCTTTCTCTCCAATGTGTATGCCTTTTATTGTTTTGTGTTCTGTGAAAGCGCCACCTGATGCCTCTAGAATGATGCTTAATACGAGTGTTGAGAGTAGACATGTTGGCATTATTTTCAATCATAGGAGGAAATTGTCCAGTCTTTAGACCCCCTTTATCAGATTGAAGAAGTTCTCTTGTATTCCTCGTTTGCAGAGAGGTGGTGTTGTTGTTTTTAAGATTGTGAGTGGAAATTGCATTTTCTTAACAGGTTTATCTCCTATGGGTTTTTCTTCTTCAGACCGTTAATACCTTACATTATGTTGATTTTTGACCAGTGAACCAGCCTTGCATTCCTGGGGTTAACTCCACTAGGTTGTGGCATATTGGTTCTTCTGTGTATGGGCAGATTCAATTTTCTAGTATTTTCTTAGGGATTTTTGTGTCTGTGATGAAGGATATTGGTCTGTAGTTGTATGTGTGTGTTTTAAGATTTTATTTATTTATTTAACAGAGAGAGAGGAAGAGAGCACAGCAGGGGGAGTGGGAGAGGGAGAAGCAGACTCCCTGCTGAGCAGGGAGCCCGATGTGGGGCTCGATCCCAGGACCCCAGCATCATAACCTGAGCCGAAGGCAGAGGCTTCACCCACTGAGCCCCCCAGGTGCCCCATTTTTTTTTTTTTTGACTTGTGCTGTCTTTGGTTTGGTATTAGGGTAATTCTGGCCTCAAATTAATTGTTAAGTGTTTTCTCCTCTATTTTCTGGAAGAAATTGTGTAGAATGGCACTATTTCTAAATGTCAGGTAGGCTTTATCAGGGAGCCTACCTGCACCTGGAAACTTCTTTTTTGAAAGGTCTGAAGCCATGAATTAAAATTTTAAAATAATCATTAAACCACTCATATTATTTATTTCCTCTTGGGTGAGTTTTGGTAGCAGTTTCTAGTTTTTGTGAAATTTTTCCTTTTTATTTAAGTTGTCTAACTATGGGCATAGAGATTTTCATGGTATTCCTTTATTATATATACTTTGTACGCATACATATGTGTACATATCCGAACGTCTACAGTAATGTGCTCTCTGATGTTCCTGACATTAATAATTTGTGTCTCCTCTCTGTTTTCTTGTCACTCTCACTAGAGTTCTGTAAATTTTACTATTTTGAGGAGCCAGCTTTTCATTTTTCATTTTATTGATTTTCCCTATAATTTCATGGATTTCTGTTCCTTATTATTTATTTTCTCCTGCTTTCTTTGAATCTCTTTTGATCCTATTTTCCTATTTTCTAACAGTGGAACTTTAGACCCTTGGATCGAGCCCTCTCTTTAGTAACACAGACGTTGGAGGAGACACATGTGCCCCCGCCCCCCACATAGCTGCAGCAGAATTCCAGCGTCATCCCATCATACTGCCATTCTCATCCAATTAAAACTGTTTTCTAATGTCTCTTGAGAGTTCCTCTTTGGCCCCTGGATTATTTAGATGTGTGCTAGTTTCCATGTTTGGGGCATCTTCCTGTTATCGTCCTATAATTGATTTCCAGTTGAATTTTATTATTATCAGAGAATATACTGGGCATGGTTTCAGTTCTTCTACATTTGTTAAGGTTTGTTTTACGAGCCAGGAAATGGCCGTCTATCTCTGTGTCCCACGTGCACTGGAAAACAAAGTTTATTTTGCTGTCGGTATTTTATAAATTGGATCCTGCTGCTGGTTGGTGTTATTCCATTTTACATCCTTGCTGATTTCTGATCTATGTGGTTTTTTTGCACGAAGAGAGGACTGTTGACTTCTCCAGCTATCATTGTGGATTTGTTTGTGTCTCTTTTCAGTTCTGTCAGGATTTGCTTCATTGTTTTCCTAGAAGTAACATGTGTTTCTCCCTGGCTGCTTTCAAGATCTGTACTTCGCCTTTTGCACCGAGCATTTGACTATGTTATATCTAGCCATGGGTTTCTTTGAGTTTATCCTTTCTGGGATTCACTGAGCTTCTTCAGTCTGTAGGGTTTGCTTTTTGACAAATGGGAGAAGTTTCCAGCAGCTGCTTCTCAGATATTTTTCTGTGCTGTGTTCTTTCTCCTCTCCTGGGATTCCTGGGACACCTGCGTGAGGCCTTTCGGCACAGGTCCCTGAGTTCTTGATCATGTGGGTTTTTTTCTGTTTTAAAATTTTTGTTTCCATTTCTTTTTGTTGTTCAGATTGGATGATTTTTATTCACCTATCCTCACGTTCAGTGACTCCTTCTTCTGATATCTCAGTCCTATTATTGAGCCCATCCAGGAAGCTTTAACACTTTGCTTATTGTACTTTTGAGTTATAAAATGTCAGCTGGGCTCTTTATATTTTCTTCTTCTTTTCTCAGACTTCCTGCATTTCCATTCAGTTGAAGGGTGTTTGCCCTTCCTCCGTGGAGCCTTTTCATAATAGTTGTTCCAAGGTGTTTTTCTGACCATCCTAACATCGGTGTCACCTTGGCGGGGCGCCTGAGCCCTGCCTTTGCTGCTCTAAGTTGAGATTTTCCTGCTTCTTCGTATGCTGTGTGATTTTCTTCTGTGTCCTGGGCCTGCTAAATACTATATTGGGAAGTGTTAGGTCTTGCTTGGATGGTACAGGAAACTGCCGTTTTTTTTGTTTTTTTTGTTTTTTTTAAGATTTTATTTATTTGACAGCAAGAAACACAGCTAGAGAGGGAACACAAGCAGGGGGAGTGAGAGAGGGAGAAGCAGGCTTCCCACCGAGCAGGGAGCCCGATGTGGGGCTCGATCCCGGGTCTCCGGGATCATGACCTGAGCCGAAGGCAGCCGCTCAACCAACTGAGCCACCCAGGCGCCCCTGCCGGTTTTGTTTTATCAGGCGATTGGCCTTGTTGGGTTTAGGTAGCAAGTTCCCACCCGCATCCCAGGTTCCCAGAGCCTCTGCCGCGCCAGTCGGAGCTGCCCTTGGGACGCACGAGCCAGTGGCCGGTCCGGGACCAGGGCATCAGGCACGCTGGGTTCAGTTCTCAAAGTGTTAGGCGTACCATTTTGGATCACATACATGCGCCGGCACGCGACTCAGGGATGGGCCCAGAGCTCGTGGTGAACCCAGTGTCCCTTTCCCAACCTCCCCCCACAGCATGACCCCCCCGCCCCCACCCCTGCTTAGTATTTTCCAGTTCCCTAGGCTTCCTGTGGGTGCTCCATTCAGAGAGCTGGGACTTGGGCTACTCTGTCGCAGAACGTACTGTTCATGACTGTGCCTGGGACCGGGCCAGGAGGCAGGAGGACAGAGAGATCAAAAGTGCCTGGGATTCACCCCATCTCTTGGGACCATAGTTTTTCTGATCAGTGAGGAAGGTTCTGCTGTCTGTGAAGATTTAGGGCCCTGTGCATTACTATGGTGGCTGCTGTCATTCCTAAGCCATGGGGCTGTCTGAGAACTGACTGGAAGAGAACAGAACAAGAGGATTCTCCCACTGTCTTCCTTATCCTCTCTGAACCTGGGGTGCTGGTGTTTCTCTTACCTCTGAGCCTGGGGCGCTGGTACTAACCCCCACCCAGTGCTGAGCCTGGACTGCTGGTGCTCCCCCTACCCTCCAGAGCCTGGTACCTGTGTCCAGGTTTCAGAACACTTTGGGTCCAGACTGGGGATATTGGGGGAAGAGGTGGGAGGAATTTTTCCCTAATCCATCTGGTGGCCGAACTCTTACCAACCACCCCCGTGTTAGCCTTGATCTGGCCCAGAGAGGTAGCAGGAGATTCAGAGCGTCCGTGACAGATGGCTCCAGCACCCCCAGCTCGTCTTCTTCCTCTCCACTGCGGCTCATGTGTCCTCACTAGGTTGTGGCTCCAGTGTCCCCTTCTCCAGGATGCCCTCCTGCTATTCTGGCTCAGGGACCCAGGCGCAGGACGTGAGGAGCCCCGTGCTGACCGTGCTCGCAGTGCTGGTCCACCCTTCCTGGCTATTGTGCGGGTTGGTCTCCCCGCCGTCTGGACTGGGACGTCTCTGAGGGCCGGGTCTCCATGCCCGATGTGCTCCTGGGGCTTGGAGCTGTGCTAGGCACACACTAAGCACGTAATGCCTGTGTAGTTACTGACCAGCACGGTCGTTTAGTAAGATGGGTTCCGCTGTCCTGAGGTCTGGATGGAGCTGCTCTGGGCTTCTGACAGGGGCTGTCGCTGCAGGAGATCCCGAGGAAGAACTCGCAGTAGCGTCAATCCAAGGTTGCTACGGGGGTGCCTGGGAACCCCTCATGCTATGTGCAGAGTGGTGTGTGCCTTTTTTCCTAGATGGACTATCCCTTGCTGAAATTGGGTGCTTTGTGGTGTTGGGGGGTCCACGTGGTCAGTACCTGCATCTCATATTTTCATGTGCCCCCCCTGCCGTGGTCCCCTCTGGCCATTTCTATCTCAAGCTTTTGAGAAGTCCTTTTCTGGCAGAAACCCTACTCACTGAAGGCCATTAGGCTTCCAAACGGGCCGTTCTGTGTGGTAACTGAGCCCGTAAGTGCGGCTCCCCTCCCCAGGCCTCTCTCAGCCACGGTGGCTGGGGTAGTGGTCCTGGAGAGCTAAGAAAGGGAGGCTCCCCTCATTTGGGTCCTGAGGGTCCTGACAGAAGGCCCACACACAGGGTGCTGCCGCGCACCAAGGGGGCCTTGTCTCCACGCCCAGTGGCAGGGGGAGCCTCCCTTTCGAGACTGATGCAATCCCCAAAACACACTGGACCGGCACTTCAGAGGACTAGGGAGCGGCGGGAGCTGGTGCGGCCCACAGTGCTTCTGCAGGACTCTTGGGTCCCCCGGGTGGCCCCTGGGGGCTTGCTCAGCGTCCAGGCTGCCGTGGTCTGGAGGTGCCGGCAAACCAGCCATGCTTCCATGGCCCCGAGGCTGCTGGGGAGCACAGGAGAGCAGGCACGGTGCTTCCCACCACAGGGAGCTTGCCACTCCCATTCTGTCTCCAGTGCGGATCTTGTGGCCCCATTTAACCCAACTCCTGTTGGCAGTAGCGGCTCTGCCGACCGCCAAGGTGCCATAGAGGCCTGGGCCCCAGTCCTGGTCCTGCCCACTGCCATTGGCCCCGGCATGAGCTGTGAACTGCACACCTCGATTCCTCGTGGAGGGTTCTTGTGGGGCCGAGGAAGTTAATCTATGTACCCTATGGGCTCCAGGTTTGAGAGCTGTTAGAATTCCTATTGAGACAGTGAAGACAAAGCAAAGGGAGTTTGCTGGCTCTTGTGCAGGGTAGGCTGGGAGCTGACTTAGAGGTCCCAGCCCCATGGGACTGTCCCTCTCCCATGTCTGCTCCTGGGGGTCGGGGTCCTTTCTCCGGACAGAGCTCCCACAGGGCTCAGTGTGTGGCTGCAGCCTTATCACTAGAGAGGAATCGCTGCCTTCCCAGACTGGTAGAGAATTCCCATGACGGCGAAGGTTGAGGGCTGACCGGCAGTCCTGCCCCCGGTTGGGGGTGGACCTCGAAGGGAGGCTGTACGTTAGGGGACTGGGCAGAGCACGTGTGTGGCTGGTAAGGAGAGCCCAGACTCAGTGGATTTTCCTCCACTAACGGACTTACCTTTTTCTGGTGGCTCTCTGGGACTCTCCATCTTGCCAGGAGAGCCCTGACGGCAGGTGGAGCTCTCCCCGGTCATCTCACGCCTCGCAGATCTGGATTCAAGCTGCAGCCTGCCCCTGAGAGCCGGGATGGGGGTGGTTGGAACCCGGCCCAGACTTACACAGTGATCCGTGAGGTCATGTAGGGGCTGAGATCACGTGGGGCCCAGACTCCATGCTGTGACCCCTCATCCCAGCCCCACCCAGCTGTGCCTGGGGTCAGGCCTCTCAGAATCCATGCAGTCAGGCCCACGCCCAGCACCTGCTGTGCCCGGGCGGGGAGGAAGTGGTGTGCAGTCCCGCCAACGCCTGGCCCCCGGTGTGGGTCAGACCTCAGGGCTGGGAGGGGGCAGGGGTGCTGGGGGAGGTCCTGGCAGTCTCCGAGCCCCCTGCCGTCCAAACTGCATTCCAGGACATGGGAGATGTTCTCTTCAGCATGGGAAGTGGCACGAGGGGGCCCCCGAGGCTGGGGTCCCAACCTGAGGCTGTCACTGAAGTAGGGAGCCCTGGGGGACCCCCAGCCCCCGGGGAGAGGACTTGGGGGCACCCGTTGAGCACTGAACCCCTTCAGAGCCCATTCTTGCACCGCCGGTACCCGCCGCGAGACTCAAGCGAGCTACAGCGCCACGCAGAGGCTCTGTTTTCTCATCTAGAAAATGGAGCCACCACACTGACCTTTAGCAGCTGGCCACGAAGCACAGAAGGGAAGTGTGCTGAAAGGGCTTTGTGAGAGGCCCCTCGAGCCCCCTACTGGCCTCCTCCATGTCCCCGGGGCTCTGTGAGTGCTCACAGGAGTCACAGTAAGCCCCTGTCACCCTGAAGGAAATCCAGGCTCGTTTTGCCGGAACCAGAGGGACATGAAACCTGGCAGCCGTGAGCATGTAGCTGATGGAAGGCAGTTCTAGTTATTTTTCCCAATTCTGGATATTTAGGCATCTGCACCCCATGCTCAGCTGTCCCTGCCCTGGAGAGGCCTGTGAGCACTGGTGTAAAACATCCTTCAGTTGGTCCCCAGGGGAGCGCTGGGAAACGGGCAGCACCCACGAAGTCCCAGAGGTATCCCCATGGTGATATTGGCTGTTCTGTCCCCATGGTTTCCCCTTTCTCTGTGTGGCTTCCGATGGCAGCCTGCACCGTGGGCAGAAACGCTTACGGGGTGTTCATGCCCTGTGCATTGAGCCAGGCCACTGTGCAGCTCACGGAAGGGCTAGAGAACCCACCAACCAGGAGCTTCCGCTCGTTTTTGTGAACAACATGTCTAGTAGTCACAGAATCCCTCACAGCTGTGAGAGGCAGCAGGAAATGGGACAAGCCCAAGAAATGGTGTCAGCATGACCTGGGTTCAAATCCTGGCTTTGCGCTTCTTTGCTATATAACCATGGGCGAGCTACCTAACCTCTCTGAGTCTGTTTCCTCATCTGTCCGATAGGAATACTCATATCTCATGCAGATTAAAAGCACAGTGAAGTGTATGCATTTTTCACCTAACAAATTGGCCGAGATCCAGAAATAAGGTAAGTCACCATGTTGATTAGATGTAGAAATGGACATTTTCATACTTCGCTGCTACAGGGGTGACTTGAGACCACCTCTCCAGAAAGCACTTTGGAAATACCAATTGAAATGTAAAATACACATATCTCTTAATCCAGCAATTCCAGTCCTAGAGATTTATAAGATTATACGCATGGGCTCCTGGATGCTTTGGTTGGTTGGGTGACTGCCTTCGGCTCAGGTCATGATCCCAGGGTCCTGGGGTGGAGGTCCCTGGGTCCCAGGGAGCCTGCTTCTCCCCCTGCCTCCCATCCCCCCTCCTTGTGTGTTCTCTCTGTCACATAAAAAAAAATCTTAAAAAAAAAAAAAGATTATACTCACACATGGATGGTTACAAAGATAATGATTTCAGCATTTGTAAGAGCCAAAAAATGAAAACATGCTCTGTTTCATCAGTAGGAAGTGGATTAGGGACTACCTGATGGTTCTTTCATGTGAGAGAAGGTAGCTGTGGAGTACAGCGGGGCAGAGCGTTAGCCGCTGTGAGCCGCAGGGCAGACCGTCTGAGGCCACCATGCCACGTCCTGCAGACACACTGATGACTTTGGTGGCCAGTCCCCATGTATGCCCACGCACCCTCCTCATGACCCTGCACACCTTCATGCTCTGCCTCAGGGGCTTCTCCAAACCTGCAGCCAGGGGTGGGGGGTCAGTCCCCAGGACGTATCCCTCAACCTGGGGGGGGGGGCTGGCGGTCAGTCCCTGACACCAGTCATTTGGAGAAAAACTTGGGGAACTTTGAAAGGTCCACAGGAGCCCCCAGCCGGGTGGAGATGCAGCTGCCCATGGGGACTCAGCTCCATGGCGGGTTCTCAGGGGGAGCTCCGCGCACGGCTGCTGCTCTGAGCCAGGTGAGCACGTGAGCTGGTTTTCAGTGTACTTCTCACGGCCGTTTTCCATTCATGCCAAGTAGTTCAGCCTTCCGTTGGTGGTAATAACGCAAAGCTTCCTTGTAAGATATACTTCCTTCAGTCGAAAAAGTAAAGGATGAAAGCCACCAGTCACAAAGGGCCATGTGCTGTGTGCTTCCATTTATGTAAAGTGTCCAGAACAGGAAAGCCATGGGGACAGAGGGCAGGTCAGCGGTTGAGCGGGACTGGGAGGGGAGGCCAGGAGGGACCGCTCACTGGCCCCGGGGGTCCCTTTCGGGGTGATGGGAAAGCTCAGGAACTCGGTGGAGGTGCTGATTACACAGTGTCATGAGTGTCCTGAATGTCTCAAATGTCCCTGATGCTACTGAACTGCGTGCTTGAAAATGGTCAGAATGCTGCAGTTCACATTTACCCTACAGCAGTGAGGACAGCCGTGACAACAGAGTGGGTAGGCGGCTTAGAGATGTTGAGTGAGTACCAGTAAGGGCCTCGGGTGTGTGAGCCTGGTGGGGTGAGCTAGTGGCGAGTGCTGGCCGGACCGATGGCCATCCCTGGCGGGCGCAGCCCACCTCCCACTGCCGTGCGGCCGTGCCAGCCCTGCCCCGGCTTCCTAGCTGCACCCGCTTTGATCTCCGTTCACGGTCTTGTTGATGTTCCCAAACGTCAGCCCCGAGTGGGGAGCCCTCTCTGTGAAGCCCGGTCTTGAACGTTGGCCGTGCCTCAAGCCAAATGAAGGTCAAAGAAAACAAGATTTATTTCCAGAGAGAAGCCAAAACTATGTTTGCTGTAACATCAGGCATCAAATGATGATGTGGCCTCCCCACCGTGAAAAAATACTTCCATCGAGTTTCTTCTGTTAGTAACGGCGGCCAGCCCATAAAAATTAATGTGTCGACTGCCCCAGAGCTGAGCTATCTCACAGGCCTTTGATGGCACCTCGTCGTGGCGGCAGGCCCTCAGAAATGTTTTCACTCCATATTTTCCCTTGATGGGCTTGCAGGAAGGTAATTAAATTATTAAAACTTTAATTGCCTTCCTGTATGTAATTATCGCCTGCTAAAGGACACTTTTTATTCACAGACTGAAAGCCCTTTTTTTTTCTCTTTTCACTTTTCTCTCTAGAAGTTACCTTGCCGTGTGTGTTCTGAACCATTAATATGTTGTAGGGTTTTTTGTTGGTTTTTTTTTTTTTTATGTGTCATTACTGTTGGTCGGTTTGAAATGGTGCTTTTTGACTTTAGGGATGAAGAGGGATCTTGCTTCCTTCCCTGCCTGGTCTCTGGGCTGTTCCCCACTCAGCTCCCACATGGAAGGGCCAGTCGCCCACTGAGGAAGGCGCTGACAGATGGGGCCGTCTTTCAGGGGTTCCCCAAATAAAGCCACGTGCTCGTGTCTCACCTGGAACTCAGAGTGAGGTGGCCTGCCCTGACCTGCCCCGGGTCCCCCAGGAGCTGGGCAGTGGGGATTAGAGCTGTGTCAGCTTGGGGGGGGGGTGTCGAAGCAGTATCATGCCAGGGAAGGCTGACCTGCCCCTAAAGATCTTTGCTCATCTTGCTGGTCCTCAGTCTCCAGCCAAGGGCTGTTCTCTCTTCCAACGATTTCTCTGTGTGGTCCTTGCCAGCATCTCAGTCCTTTGCCAGGAGGAGTGAGCAAAATCCGGCAGCATCGACAGGGCCTTGTGGCTCTTTCGGGAAACTTCCGCCTGTCCTGGATGGTGCCAGGGACCCGTGTGTGTGTGGTGCGGCGTCCTCCACTCGGCCAGAGCCCGTGTTCCTGTTTACAGCAGCCGCTTTCCTCTACCTCCTGGCTGGACCGAGACGGACTTCACCAGACGTAACCAGCCAGCAGACACGGTTTCAAGAACCAGGCTGGAACCCTTCCATAGGGAGAAATAAAATATTATTCAGAATATGTTTTGAGATGTAAATGCCCAAGCTTGCCTATACCATATGGGGTGAGATGTTGCTCTCCCTTCATCATGAATGAGGTTGGATTTTATAAGAGACTTTATTTACTTACTGGAGAGAGTGCGAGAGCAAGTACAAGCAGGGGAAGCAGCAGAGTGAGAAGGAGAGGTAGGCTGAGCAGGGAGCCCGATGCGGGGCTCGATCCCAGGGCGCTGGGGTCATGACCTGAGCCGAAGGCAGAGGCTTGCTTAACTGAGCCACCCGGCCGTCTTGAATGAAATTGGATTTTATTTTTTATTTATTGTTTAAAGATCTACTGATGTATTTTATCACGTTCAGTGAGCCAGCCTGCAGCACCCCGTTAGTTTGTGATGCTGTGTTCCGTGACTCTTCTGGTACATGTGGCGCCCGGTGCTCATCCCCACACCTGCCCTCCTTAATAGGAAATTGGACTTTATTTCATTTATTCATTTCTGAAATTGGATTTTAGAGAAGACACTTCATGGCCTAACATCAGGCCCTTCTTTTCATGCTTGAGATCTTGAAATAAAGATGGAATGCGCTTGCTTCTAGACCTGCGGACGTCCCAGGAGGGCATCGGCCTCGGAAGGAGCAGCTCTGGGTGCTCAGACGCCGCCAAGGCTCAGCAGCCTTCGCCGGGTTTGGATAAACAGTTTTCAGTAGAGTTTCAAGCCAAGCAAATTGTAGTCTTCCCTTGGTTTATGTGGTAGACACATTCTTGGAAAATTCAGGGTATGTTAAAATCATTAAAAAGTGCTCTATATCTGGATGTAAAAAAGAGTCATGTTCCAGGCTCAGAAAACTAGAAGGTGAAATTTTACCGCTATGAATATCAAGAGTTGTACAGGCTGTGGGGCAGGTCCTGACTGCATAAGGCCGCCTTGCCCATGGCCGCATGTCAGCCCTCCGTGCCCACCGCCCTCCCACACCTGCCAGGAGCGCCCGTAAGAGCCCCAGGCAAGCACGCTGAGGGTCCTGCAGTCCCGAGGCAGCGGGGTGGCCCACCTGAGACTCTGCAGTGCGGTATAAACGGGCATTCAGGTGGCAGCCCTGGAGAGGAGAACACTTACTTTTCTCATGACTGTGTAGGGCGGGAACTGGGGGAGGTCTCTGCTGGCCGGCTGGCTACCTGTGTCTCATCCTGGGAGCTCAGGAGGTGATTACCAGCTGCTGGGCGGGCTGTCCTGGGGTTCCGAGGCACCTCAGCTTCCACGTCGGGCACTTCTGTGAGGTGGCTGGCAAGCTGGCTCAGCCGGAGCTCTCACCAGCAGGTGCCCCCCCCCAGCATGGCATTCTCAGAGGAGGTGCCCCCCCAGAATGGCATTCTCAGAGGAGGTGCCCCCCCCAGCATGGCATTCTCGGAGCAGGTGCCCCCCCAGCATGGCATTCTCGGAGGAGGTGTCCCCCCAACATGGCATTCTCGGAGGGGCCCTATCAGTGCGCGGCTTGCCGACTGCGTGCCCACAGAGAACATGCCGAGGTCCGAGGGCCTCTTACATCCAGCCTTGGGTGTCCCAGTTGTTACTCTGCCACATTTTGTTTGCTAACCAAATCCCCTGGACTGGCTTGATGCAGGAGGAAGGGATCAGACCACCCTCGGGGACAGAGGAGGAAGACTGTGTTCATCCTTGACCATTCATGGCCCTTTCCCTTAGGCTTTTGTCTGCAGGATGGGACCGATTTCCTCAGTATGGCCACTCAGGAGCAGGGTCGCTGCCAGCGGAGGGGCGCACCTGTCCTTTGTGGCAGAGCGCTAGCAGCACTGGAAGCCACCCCCAAGTCTGCTTGTCAAACAGTCTTCCCGCCCGTGCTCATCCTTCCGTGTCCGCAGCCAGCGGTGCGTCCGGTACTGATGGAAGGCCGCTTGGGTGCCGAGGGGCCGCGGCCAGGGCTCCAGCCAGGTCAAGGTAGTCTTAGTGCCCGGTGCGTGGCACTCTGCGGCTAGTGGCGTGGGGGGTCTCTCAGGCATCAGGTGGGTCTGTGGGAGGGTCGTGCCCCCGGGCGCCCGGTCTGGGGCGGCTCCAGTCTGGGGGGCTTAGACCTTGCAGGAGATGTTTTATTTTCTTAGATAGCTTTATTGAGATAAGATTCACCTGCCGTACGACTTGTCCATCTGAAGTGCACCATTCGATGGTTTTTCAGGCAGACCTCGATCTTATTGCGGCATGATCTGCTCACCCCGGAATGAACCCCTGTATCCACAGTCCCTCCCTGGGCCCCCCTCCAGGCCCCTGGCAACCAGGGATCTGCTTTCTGGCTCTGGACTCATCTGATCTGGACGCTCCCGTACGTGGAGTCACACAGTGTGCAGCCTTCTGTGTCCGGCCTCCCTCCCCGGGGCCTGGCGTCCTGGGGGAGTGGCCACGTCGTGCCCTGTGCCACAGCGTCGTCCCCTTCTCTGGCCGTGTAAGGGCCCACGTTTGTTTGTTGTTTGTCCTGCTGAGGGACTGAGACATTTTGAGTGTGTCCTGCCACGAATTTGGGTCCTGGGGTGGCCGGTGGGAGTGTGCCCATGCTGCCGAGGCAGGTCCAGAGAAGGTCTGCCCCGGCTCCTTGCCTCCGCCCCTGCCCCTGGGACCTCTGTCTATCCTCTCTCTTGTTCACACACACACACACACACACACACACACACACACACACACTCGTGCACACATCTCATCCCATACACACACAACCTCGCCGGTATGCAGAGCATTTAGGCTTGGAAGGCTCAGAGAGGCTCTGGGAGGGGTTCTGCTGGTGGACGCTGGCTGTGTGTGGCCCTCTGTGTGCCCTCAGCTCGTGGCCTGGGTGACAACCTTAAAGGCCACCCACGTCACTGCCTGGGTCTGTCACTCATGGCTCTGCCGTCCCAGTGAGCAGCGTGACGTGTCCCGCCTCACTGGTACCCTTGGATGGGCCCCTGGCCTCACACAGAGCTCCTTTTCCTGGGAAGATGCTTCGTCCCGCAGTCCTGGGGCTTCGACTCACACTGTGTGCATGTGAGCTGGGAAGCCATTTCCCCATGGGACATGGGCCGGACTCGGCCAGGAGAGAGGAAGTGTCCTCCACAGGCCCGTTTGGTCTCGGTATGATTTCAAAGGTCCCTGTTTTGAAATTATGAGACCACCAAAAAAGCATACCGGGGCCAAAAAAGACTGTGAAAGGTAATAATTGTTAATAACTTGGCGTCCAGCCACTCACCGAGCAGCCTGGTTTTGGCAAACCTAAAGGACAACATTGTAAGCAAATAGGAAGGCAACGGCCTAGACCATAAAACCGTTAACCACACCATAACTAAATATTAAATGTGAGTTTTTAATTCAATTTATAGTTTAAATAAGGATTTTTGCGCCGGCTTAGAGGGGAGAGGGTGCTCATGGTGCCCAGAGACGTGCTCTCAGCCTCACACCGCGTCAGGGACTACGGCCATGGTCTTGACCCAGATGATCCTGGGCGGTTAACACCAGGCACTTGCTATGCGTTTCAGGACATTTTTAAGGAGAGCCATGCAGTCGGAGGCTGGGGTGCCCAGGCTGCCTGGGCTGGTCACTGATGTGGGTCTGCTGCCGGAGGGGACCTCACTGCCCCACCGTCAGCGCCTCGGGGCCGCGGCGTGGCCTCTGGGTCAGCCGTCGCCGTAGGTGGGCCCAGGTGCCAACCCAAACCGGACTTTCTCTTTACATGGGGTCTCGCCCCGACCCTCAAGCTTCCCCTAGCAGACCCCACACGGTTTACTAGGGCAGGTTTGAAGGAGTTAAGGAAAGACAGACTTTTCACTAAGGTGTTGGCGACGCACACGTGTTGGTTTCCTTGGGGGCCTAGAGGGGTGGCCTGCCAGCTCCCACGGTCTCTGCATCCTGTGCGGTCCCACCAGCGGAGGTGAGAGCTGTCAGGTGCACTGACCTTTAAAAAAACCTTAAAGTCACTTCTTTTTCTTCCATGAAAACTACATATTATAGTAGAAAATGTAGATGATTCAGAACATTATGTCCGAGAAAATAAAAATCATCTGTGACCTCCATACTTAGGGCTAAGTTCTTTAACATCTTGATTTGTTTGCTTGCATTCTTTCTACAGCGCAGACCCCTTACTCTATAGCCCGGATCGCCGCGTGGATGGCCTGCTGTCTGCACGCCAGGGACTGTGCTGATCACTTATGTCGTACTGGCTCCTAACAGCCTGAATGGCCTTCTGGGGGAGAATGTGTAAGGCCCCGTCCCCTGGGGTGACGGACGGCGGCTCAGGGTGGCCCAGGAAGTCCGCAGTGAGGTCGGCTGTGAGCCCAGGGCACCTGGTCCTGAGACTCATCCCGTCATCACAGCTGCCAGACCCTAAATCCCTGGCTTGTTCAGGCTGGGCTAGCCCTCAGTTATGTAGGTGCCGCGCGGGCTTGTCCCCGTAGCTTCACGGACACACAGACGGGCAGCGCTGGTGGAGCTCCAAGCCGGGCCTCACGGCCACTGCACTTGCATGGTTGGACAGCAGGCTGTGCTCATCCTGGAGGGGGCCGTGTCTAGAACGTCTCTCCCACACCCCCTGGTCGGGGATACTGAGCATGCCCGTCTGCTCCCCCCGTGTGACCTCATCCTGGCCTGTGGGCGGGCCCTCCCACGGCCACAGGAATATGAGAAATCCTCCCATGACCCACGTGCCCTCCTCCCCAGGCCTCTGGGACCCCTGCAGACCCACTGGCTCGAGACCCCATGGGTAGGTTTTATTTTCCTAAAGGTCCCCCTCTGTCCTTTACGTATGGACTTACCTCTGTCTGTTATGTACTATGAGCAGCTGTGTTTGTGTTTTGGGATATATCAATGAGGATTGAAACAAGAAGGCTTTCTAGTTCACTCACAGCTCATTAGAATATCAGTGCCCTGAAGCCGGAAAGCCTGGATCTGAATCTTGCCTCTGCCGCTCAGTAGCTGTGTGACCTTAGGAAGCCACTCGGCCTTGTGGGGCCGCTGGGTCATATGCGAAGTGAGGAGGAAGACCGCGTCCAGCTCGGAGGGTTGGTGTGGAGGGTGGCGTAGCTGTGATTATAGTTCCTCGTCAGATACGCCACAGATGCTCTGTGAGTGTCCCGTCCCTAACAGGATGATGTGCCGGTCAGTAAACAGTGATGCCGTTACCCGGCTGGCGCTCCTCTCCAGTCTCGGTTGTGTATGGTTTTTTCTCAGCATGCACGCAAAACAAATTTCAGTACAGAAAGAAGACCAAGTTCCATTTTTTGAATAGGTAACTCAAAATAAAGAAAAGCGATTGCCCAGCTCTCGTGTTGTCCCTGCCGGTCCCTTCTCTTGCCCCACGCTCCCTGCCCCTGCAGCGGGGCCCCTCCTGGATTGCCCAGCTCTCGTGTTGTCCCTGCCGGTCCCTTCTCTTGCCCCACGCTCCCTGCCCCTGCAGCGGGGGCCCCTCCAGGCCTGTTCCACCACCTTTCTCAGGCCTTGGGTGTTCATAGCTCAGCTCCTAGGGCTTTGTGAATGGAGAAGTCAGTGTTTTCCGACGAGTGACCTTCTAAAATCTGTCCCTTTGTCCAGAGCCAGGAATCTGCTTTCTCCTTTCTGTGCATAATATTCATTAAGAAGGTTCCAGGTTCAAGACTGCAAGTGGGGAGTGAGCAGAGGCTGAGGCGCCCTCTGCACGGCCGGCTGTGTCTTTTGGCTGCTGGGCTCAGGGCCAGGTGCTTGCTGAGCCGACTACTCTTGGGCAGGTTCAGAGGGTCCTGGGGGGCTGGTTCCCACCTCCATCCCCGTGGTCAGGTCTCTGCCTTCACCCTTTGGCTTCCTGCCTTTGCACCTGGGTGACATGTAAGGATTTGAGTCATATGCTCAGTCCTTCCAGTGTCTTCCTTTCTCCTCCCAGATAGTCCTGACATTCCAACTCCAAAATCAGTCTCAGATCTGTCTCTCGGGCTCCGCCCACGCCACCACCGTGCTGGTCCCCAGCCACTGGTGAGTCTGGTCTGGACCACATCAGTCTCCATGGCCAGCCAGCCAGAGAAGCCAGATGAGGGGTTTCTGACCCCAACACACATCACTCCCACCAGCATCTTTCCATGGCTTCCTCTTGCCCTTACGAGAAGGTCAAATCCCGTACCACCCCCCCAGTGTCATCCCAGGTACCCCGGCCTGGCCTGCTTGCCTCTCTGGTGCTCTCTTCCACCTGGGCCCCTCCGCACACCTGTTTCTTCTGCCTGGGACACTCCCTGGCTCCTCTCATGATGGACTCGGTTCATCTTCATGTGGGCGCAAGGGCACCTTCTGTGACTGCCCTGTCCAGGCAAATCCTCCCTGTCTCGGTGCTCCCTTCGTCTGCTACCTCCCGCTCGGTGCCTAATCGGCACCCATCGTACTTTGTGCTGTGACTTGTTGATCTGATCCCAGGCTCCTGTCAGACGATGAACCCTGCAAGGGTGGGGATTTTTGTCTCTTGTCCCCAGGAGCATCTTCAACGGCTGGCGCACGGCTCAGTAAATATTTGTTGAATGAATGAATGAATGAGTGAATGAGAAAAGAGGGGAGGTTTTCAAGGGGGTTGTGCTCCTCTTTGGGGCTGATATTTGGGTGGATCTTTACTGCCCAGACATTCTCACGGATACTCAAGAGAACTAGAGCTCGCATGCTTTGTGTGTCCCTGCCGCCACACATCGTGGCTCTGCCCTCTCAGCTGCGGTGAGTCGCCTGGACCTGATGCAGGACCCACTGGGCCGACTCTGTGGATGCCAGGCGGTCCGTCCGGGAAGGGCCTACAGCAGCGCATCCGAGCCGCATGTGGCTCTAGCCGTCTGGGCACTACAGGGTTTCCGCTCACGCTGTGCCTTCGTCCTAGACAGCCCCCAGACTCCTGCGCTCCCTCTGCCCCCCACCTCGCCAGGCTCAGGGGAAGCCCACCACTCCAGAACCCGCCTGGATTTTCAGCTCCTTGTAGTGCTCCTGGCTCACCTCTCGCTCATCTCTCTGGGGGGCAGTCCGACCCTTTCTGGGCTTGAGATGCCGGTGGAGAAGTGTGCGTCTTCAGCGTGAGACCCAGCCTTTGGACAAGACTCCATTTCAGCCGTTCCACTTCGGGTTCTTCTGCCCAGGAGAAGTGAAAACCTATGCTCGCACACCGACCCGTACACAGATGTTCTTAGCAGCGTGATTCAAAGTAGCCAAAAAGTGGAGGCAACTCACGTACCCAGTGGGGCATGAACAAATAAACACGATGCTGGCTGTTGATACTGCGGAAGGCCACTTGGCCCTGAGAGGGATGAAGCCCCACAACACGTGCTACCCCAGGTGACGTGGACACGTGTCACATGCAGACATCACGTGGAGGAAGAGAGCGGACACCGGAGGTCACTCATGGTGGGAATTCCATTAAGAGGGATGGCGAAAATAGGCGAATCCGCCGAGACAGAGAGTAGCATAGTGGTCACCGCGGGCTGGAGGAGGGGCCCGGGGAGAGGCTGTTCCCGGGTGGGTTCAGGGTCTTTCTGGGGTGATGCAAATGGTCCGGAATTGATACTGCTCCCGTGTGCCCCGTTTGGTGAATAGACTAGAAACTGAATCGCACGCCTTAAAGGGTTTCAAGGTACATGAATTTTATCTTAATTTTTAAAAAAAGATTTATTTATTTATTTTAGAAAGAGTATGTGTGTACACAAGAGGGAGGGACAGAGGGAGAGGGAAACGTAAGCTGACTCTGAGCTGAGCACGGAGCCCGATGTGGGTCTCCATCTCGTGACCCTGAGATCATGACCGGAGCTCCAACCAAGAGAGATGCCCAGCCAACTGTGCCACCCAGCCACCCCAATCTTACCTTTATTTTTTTTTTTAAATCAAATTTTTCTTATTTTAGTCTCATTTCTACCTCTATCCCCTTCCCTGGGCTTTGCTGGACACTGTTTAGACTTTTGTTTTTGGTAATGAAATATGCCTGAAGTGTTTTCTCAAGGCTGCCCAGGAGGGTAAAACATAGCACTGTAAGTCTAAGACCCCGACCACCCTTCCCAGGAAGGCGCTGTGAATGTCGTCAGAGGGGGCCGGGGCTTGACGGTGGGCGCTGGTGCCAGGCTGCCCCTGCCGAGGGGGTCCTGCCCACAGTTCCCACCAGGTGGAGGGCAGGAGGACAGCCTGGGCAGAGAGGCTTTCCTCTGCCCACACCCCAGGAGGGCTAAGAGAAGGGGCCTGCAGACTGCTCCCACCGGGTGGGGCCCGAGTCAAGGGTCACCTGCAGAAGAAGATCCTGGACACGCTGGGCTTCCTTCAGGAGCAACTGAAAATGTAGCTAGGCACTCAGTCACACACCAGTCCCGTTCACATCACAGTTCTGCCCTTTAGAAGCATAGAGAAATCCCCGGGGCCTCAGTTTTCCCTTCTTCCGAATGGGGCTGTGCTGCTGCTGCCCCTTGGAGTCTTATGAGTGAAGGTTTCTGAGCCCTTCCTACAGTGCTCTCTGGCCATAGTGGCCGTGTGACACCCCCGTGGAGGCCCTTGGACAATCAGGAAGCAGCGGCTGAGTGCCGACCATGTGTCCTTGGAACAGAGGTCGGAGGATGCCACGGGTTCCCACGGTTTCATTGCCTTAAGGCCACTTGGCCACAAGCACCAGAAGGGCTTCAGACAGGGGCTGGGTGGCGGGGGGTCCACCCCTGTGCTGCCCTGCCGTGCATGCTGGAGGACAGCCTGCCCTGGGGGGTGGGCACGGTCGGCCTTGGGGACCAGCACCCTCCGACGAACGTTAGCTTATTTCCATATCGAATGAACGTGCTGGAGTGGGCAGACCCTCACACAGTCCAGCAGATGGCCTGGAATGAATCAGCAGGAAGTGTCCCTCCTGCCCACGGCGGCGGCCAACCCCTGCAGGACCTGGAGCGCCATGCAGGGAGCCAGGCTGCCTGAAACAGCTTTGTCCAGTGAGACCCCACCTGCCCCTCAGTTCTGGTGTTTCTGGACTCTTCATAACCCAAGCTTGTCTGAAACCAGGTTCGGAGCATTTTCAGCCTGGAGCGTGAGCCCTCACACCCGCGTCCATATAGTCAGTCCTCCCCTGGCGGTCACTAACCCGTTTTCTCTCTCCCAGTCTGCCTTTTCTGGACACTTCAGAGAAAAGGAATCCTACAACACGTGGTCTCTGGTGTCTGGCTTCCTCTAAGGCGGTCGGGGCTCAGCCACCTGGCAGCCCGAGTCCGTGATGGACTGTTGTGCCACTGTGTGCATGGGCCACGTTGGGTGTCCACCCTTGTGCCCCTGCAGGCCAGACAGGAAAACAGAATCCTCTTTCTTCCTTTTCCTGTAGTGACATGTGGCTGTATATGACCACACGTGTGCGTGCGTGTGTGTGTGTGTGTGTGCGTGCGTGTGTATCTGTAGGTTCAGGGGCAACTGGCTTTTTCTACTTAATACACAGGACTGTTTCAATTGTTCAACATTGATTTTGTGCCGTGTTTCTCCGAGGTCTGCGTGGCCCCTTGGCGAGCTGTCCTCTGTCCTGATTCCTGGGGAGGCCACACAGCATCTGTCCCGCTCACCGGTTGTGAGTGCCATGCCGGGTAGTCGTGTCTTGATGTCACACAGCCCAAGCAGATGGTGAGCCCTGGAGGGCAAGAACCAGGACCCTGTGTGGCACATGGAAGGAGCTCAGGGGGCTTGTCCATTCTGGATTGAGGGAAAAAGCCCCCTCATCCCTGAGCGTGTCCCCGAAAGCTTTCCATGGCACTGGCTCTCGGCTTCCTTGGCAGGGGAAGAGGATGGGGGTTGTCTCTCAGCCAGCAGCCCTGCACCCTGCCTCGTACCTCCGAGCCTGGCTGAGCTGCAAACTTCCAAGGTTCCCTGAGCACGGACTTGTGGGCGGTCAGACTTCAGTGCATGTGGCTTCGAGATGCTGTGGGTTTCTGCTGCTTTGAGTTTGGGGCTGGGCCTGGAGGTGCTAGAAGCTCTCTGTGGGGAACGGAGCTAGAAACAGCCCACTGGCCAGGCTTGCCTTAAGCCAGGTCGTCACCATGACGGGGACGGGGGCTGTGACTGCCCAGTGCGCTGTCAGCGGTGTGCGTGAGCGGGCCTGATTCACCTGTCCAGGGACTGGTGCGGGAGGTGCTGGTGTGACCCTCCTGCACAAGGAGGAAAACTGGATGCTCGGCAGTGCCCCCAGCCCACCTTCCCACCTGCATGCTACACTTCCTCCAGGGGGGCGCTGTCCCCTGGGCCACCGGCTCCCTGAGGTTCTAATGAAGATGAGGACAGACTGCAGAGCGGCCATGCATGGTGCTGAGGTTCTTTGTGCAGACCCTGCAGTGGTGTGTGCTCCCATTTCGCGGGGGACCCAGGCAAGGCTGGGCCGGGGGGAGCAGTGGAGGTGGGCCTTGAACTTGGCACAGGCCAGAGGTCAGCAGTGCCCCAGGAACACTGGGCAGCGGGGGTTGCAGCCCCCTGGAAAGCTCCCCTGGAAAGCTCAGGTTCCCGTGTGGGGTAATGGTCAGTGAGGGGGCAGGTTCCTACCCCTGCCCTCCCAGCCTCTGTCCTGGCCCAGGGCCCGACGCTGTAGTCTGTTTTTCAGACAGGAAACATGAATCAAAATAACATGACATACTGCACCGTAATTAGCGCTGTAGCGTGAGGCTGGGCGAGCCTTAATGAGGAGCAGGCCTCTGCAGCCCGACCTGCCAGCTGGGCCCTGGCCCTCCCCTCCTCCCCCATGTCCAGCGGTCCAGCCCGCTCCTCAGGGGCACAGAGCTGGGGCAGAGAGCAGGACGGGGGGAAGGCCAGAGGAAGGGAGATGGCGGCCCTTTGTGCGCATTGGTTTGCCTGGTTTTTGACACCACTTGAATCCCTTGGACCCCTCACTTACTCTGACTTTGCGAGGATCTTGAACTCTTTGGAGCCCGTCTGCAGGTTTTCTGTGAAAGTCTCTGGCTGTGAAAGACGGGGGCTGAGCCCTGTGGCCCCCTCAGCCCAGAGAGCCTGTCAAGACCCTGCATCCCCTCGCCTGCCCCTCTGCTGCGTCTGCTCTGTGTCATAGGGCTGAGTATCTTTGCGCCTCAGTGCCTACATCTGCTCTGTCTCTGTCTCTCTGTCCCTCTCTCGCCTCCGGCTCTGTTTCTTCCCTCCTCCCTGGGGTCCCTCACATGAAATGGGGTCCCTCCCTCCTGGGAAGGACGAAGCTTACGGCCAGCAGTCTGGGCGTCCCTCTTGGAGCCGTGCCCCTCGCCCTTTCCCCAGTCTCTCCCCTGCCCCTCCCTCCCGGAGACCCCCCAGAAGCTCCCCTCCTGGAGGTGCCCTCACCCTCTGCCAGCCCCCCTTGCTGGCTGACCTCTGCTTCCCCGGTGGTCTTCCCTGTGGTCAGCTGGGTGAAAGGTCGCGGCTGTGGGAGGAGGGCCTGGGGTCTTTGAGGGCATCTTGCTGGGTGTTCTCCACATGAGGGTCTTGGCCCCCTTGGGACCACGGGGCTGTACAGCCGTGGGGCTGGGCTCTTGGGCAGCCCCTCCCCTCCCTTTCCATGTCCTTTAACACACCATTTGCACTCCTGTGGGAATGAGGCACTTTCCTGTCCTCTCAGAGGGACCACGGAGTGTTAGGCACAGACCAGTGAGAGAGCCACTGGGCCTACGGCACACCTGCTTTCTTCGTGTGGCGCAGCGCTCTGTAGCCGAGAGCACGGCTCCTGGTGATCAGACCTGGGCCGAGTCGCTCAGCACCCCGAGGCCTCAGGGTCCTTGTCGGCAAATGGCAGCAGTGCGCTGTTGACGCCCCCCCCACCCCCAGCTTGTGGAGCGCTCACTGTGCTGTGTCAGGCTCGGGCCTGGCTGTGACCGGGCGCACGGCTCGTGGGGTCATCACAGCCCCGGGGGGATGAGGCCAGGCTCAGGGGTGGAGGCCCTTGGCTAGGCGCAGCATCATGAGTCTGTTTATTCACCTGCGCTCTCACCCAGCATTCCGCCAGTGGTGGTACGCACCAGGCTCCGGGCCAGGCCCCACGGGCACCACGGTGAGCGGCACAGCTGTGCTCTACCCTCCAGTACAGTCAGTCTGTCAGGGGACAGACGCACCCTATCATCCCACAGGGAACTTCAGTACATGATGGGGAGCCCATCCGGCCTGGCCTGCAGGGTGAGCCACGCCTTCCCCGAGCAGTTGGCCTTTGTGGTGACATTTGGTGAATGAAGAGGCATTAGGAAGTAACAGAGGGAAGCAGCCCCGGCAGAGGGAATAGCATGTGCAAAGGTCCTGGGGTGAGACAGAGCTTTCTGTGCTCTTAGGACTGAGACAAGCTCTCAGGACTAGAGTTAGCCCTGAAACATGGAAGGTCAAGCTGGGGGCAGACTTGTCTGAGGGGCTTGAGGCCCCCACAAAGAGGCGGTCTTCCCAGGCCTTGTGGTGCACAGCCCCCAGGTGTCGTTATTAAGATGTTCTGACCACTGCTGGATGCTATATATCGCTTGTCCCGTGTCCCTCGGGCCCTTCAGTTCACCTGGGGCTCTGGCGGAGCCGTTCCTGGCAGCTGGGGGCAACCTGGCCCTTCCGGGGGAAGGGTGGGCCGACAAATGCCCCCGACCCCCTGGCCTCCAGGGAGCAGTTGTGCGCAGGGGATGGGGTCATGTGCAGTAGAAGCAGTTTCACCCCTTTGTCTCCAGCCTAGTGCCTCGTACCCCTTGCCGCGGGTGCCCCGCCAGGACTCCAGGGCGGCGTCCAGGACGGTGCTGAGGATGGGCATCTTTGACTTGTTCCAGGTCTTTGCGGAAGGCTTCCCGTCTTTCCCCACTGAGCCTCACGTGAGCTGTGCACTCTCCGTAGATGCCGTTCATCGTGCTGAGAAAGTTCCCTTCCGTTCCAAGTTTCTGAGCTGAGTGTTTTGTTGTTGTTGTTTTTATGTTTGTTTTTTAAATCATGGAAAGGTGTTGGATTTTGTCAAGTGCCCATCTGTGGCGGTTGAATGATGCGTAGCCCCGGGCCCTGCTCCGTTTCCGTGGTGACCGTGCGGCCGTGTTCTGTCTGGCGAGCCGTCCCTGCACTGCTGGCCTGACGTGCACCTGCTCTTGGCGTGCAGTTTCAGTACTGACCCTGGACTCCGACTGTTAGTATTCCAGTGAGGACGTTTGCATCGTTATTCCGTGGGGTGTTGGTGGGCAGCCCTCCCGTGGTGGCGAGCTCCTCGGGGGCGTGCTCCCCACGGTTCTTCAGAGGCCCCCGTGGGACAGTGTTCAGTGTGCCCTTGGGGCCCCTGTCTTCAGTGCAACCCTTATTGGCTTATATCCTGCCTCTGTCTGTCTGATTCCCTCCCTCGTGGCTGCAGGGTCACTCGCCTGATGGACGGCTTCCTCTCACGTCCTCACATCCGTCCTCACAAGCTCAGAGAAGTCAGGCTCGTGTGTAACCATTTCCGGCACAAAACCTAATTCTAAAAAATGATGCTCTCAAAAGCAAGATCAAGAACTTATTTAAAAAAAAAAAAAAAGGAAATTTCCCTTCCCTGAAAGTTTTGTACTCTTCTGGTATTTAAACATTTCCCCCACTTCAAAATTTTTTTTTCTTAGCATAAATAGAAAATATAAAGGAGATATGCGTTTTTCCACCATGTCCTGCATAGGTGCCTCCAACACTGCCTGGATGGTCCCCATGGGCTATCGCGTGTGCCACGATGGTGAAGAGGTGGGCGGGCAGCCGTGTGGCGGGGGGTGGGTGCAGGCATGGCGGGACGTGCCCAGCATCCTTGTGGAAGGCCCTGCAGGGCACCTTGCCTTTGTCTTCCGTTTGAAGCTGGGCAGCGAGGAGCCCCAGGCTGGTCCCCAGGGCTGCCCTCGGTGTACCCACAAAGGAGTCAGCAATGGCCTGTGCTCTGCTCATCCACCAGACCACCCAGGAACCCCCTCCTTTCCTTTTCCTAAGACCCCCGCTGCCCGCCCGAGGAGGCTGATGGCTGGGTCCTTTCCCTTCCTTTCGGTTGGCTCTCGAGAAAGGCGGTGAGCGAGCAGCCTGCCACCCACCCCTGTTGCCCAGAGCCGCTCTGCCTCCCATACAGATGGCCCCGAGGCTCAGGGGCCTGTCCTCCGCTTCTATATGCAATCCCTGCATTTTGTAGCAAGTAAGAGCCTGGGTCTGAGAGCCAGCCAAGCCCGGGTTTGAAGGCTACCCCTTAACTTCCTGGGGAAAAATCAGTGAGTGGCCCTGAGACTCAGTTTCCCCTTCTGAAAACGGACCTAACTGGTTGCTGGGCCTGTTGGTGCACTGCCTTCACCCGGGAAGCCAGGGTTTGTGAGCTGATTTGCTGATCCCGGCACATTGGTTGGCCACCTGCTCTGTGTGTGGGACTCTGTAGGGGTCAGAGTATACCTGTGAAGGGGGGGCACTCCATCACGGGCCAGAGAGGGAGCTAGCGGGTCACAGAACGTCAGAGGCGTCTACTGTGGGGGACAGTCACGCGGGGCCAGGGAGAGGGTGGTGGGCTGGGGTGCAGCTGTGTTTCCCCCTGGATCAGGGAAGGCCTCTGGGATAGGACGGCATCTGACTCAGAAGAAGGGAGAGTGGGGCTGACATCTTGGGGAAGGGCGCCCAGGCAGAGGGAAGTGACTGAGAAGGCCCGGAGGCTGGAGGGGCAGGCCAGCGCGCCTCTTGGCTGGTGTGTAACATACACTGGGCAGCAGGAGGTGTGGAGGGTGTTGCGGGCCTCCCTTTGGTGCCTAGACACATCCTCAGTGAGCTGCACCGTGGGAGGGTGCTGGGCAGGGAGTGGGGGAGGATCGTGGGCAGCATAAAGGATCCGTCTGTCTGTCGGACCCATGGGAGGGGCCCCCTGGGCTGCTGCAGCGGCCCAGGTGACAGGTGGGTGAGAGCTGGCCCCGGGTGGAGCAGGAGGCCAGCAGGATCTGCTCTGATCGGCAGAGGGACTGGGTGTGAGTGGTAGGGGAGAAGAGGCTTACTGCACCTTCCCTCGTGCCCTTCTCAGGCTTTCAGGCCTGCTGGCCCAGAAGGTCAGCAGATGTCCCTGCGATGACTAGTACCTGATGCTCCCACAGGCCAGGGACTCAGCTCTTTGTTGAGAAACTGCAGTGGACCAAGCATGGCAAACCGGAGTATAAACCTAGCGGGGGGTGCTCATGGCCCCCCCCCCCCCGGACTAGAGGGTGTCCCTTCCAAAGGGAAGTCCTCACTGGTCCTGTGGGGGTAATGGGCCAATCTGTCTAATTTAGCCCTCCCTGGAGCAGTCTAATTGCCCATTTAACCTTTGTGGGCGCTTAATTAAGGATGTTTAGTCTGGCGTGCTGTGCTCCACTCATTAGGGTCAAGCTCATAGCCTTCTCTCCAGCCCGTCAGAGGCCCAGACAGCCAGGCTTTCCGAGGCGTCCCCCGAGAGGAAGGGGAAATGGAAGGTTTCGCTCAAGTGCTGCCCAGCCCGTGCGGGGTGTGGGCTGACCAGAGGACGCTCGTGGGTGGGGTCGGAGGGGCGGTGGCCCCCAGACAGGGGCACAGGGCCTGGGGTAGGGCAGAGCTGACGCAGGCTTGGATGGTTCACTCAGATAAGGGCTGGCCGCCGTGTGTGCGCGGGTGTGCTGCCCTCCCTCCTGGCTTACAGCCGCCGCCATCCCAACGCGGGGTCTGGCCATTGCTGTGATGACCAGGGATGGGAACCGCCACACCCAGTGCGGTCCCAGAGAACCCCTCGGACAGGGGCTGGCAAGCACTTCCGTAAAGGGTCATGTTGCTAATATCTTAGACTTTGCCAGTCTCCATTATGGCCACTCTCTCCGAGCTGCTGGGAGACAGAAGCAGACACAGACAACATACAGGTGAAGGGGCGTGGCTGTGCCTCATTAGCATTTAATTTACCCAGAGATGTTGGACCGTCTTTGCCGATCCCGGGCCTAGTAGCCTTTTCTGCACGAGGAATCCAGATTGCTTTCGTGCCACCGCTCACTGTAACTCACAAGCCGCAGCCCCTGGAGCCCCTGCCCCAGCAGACTTCAGGTCATTCTCCAGGCCAAGTATCATATTTACTGTAGCATTGATGTATTTTTTAACCTTTTAACTGAGAACCTGTGATGTCATTTTATTAGATCCCTACTGTTTATCTTTGCTCGTGTCACTGGGGACGTTTTGCGTGCTGGGCCCCTCACCACCTTTTCTCATAAGTGGTGGCCGTCCTGCGGTTTTGCCCATCGCAGTGATTTTAAGGGTTGCACGTGCTGTGTTACAGGACTGACTCTATGACCCCAGCCTGGCCAGTCTCTGCTGCAGGCGCAAGTACATCCTGAAATTTTGGGCTGTCCCCATGCTGTGACTGGGGGATCCAGGCTGCTGCCACCTGATAGCATCCCCATCGTTACTGACAAAGTGGAACAGAGAGCTGTGGGCATCTCCTAGACAGGGCAGAACTTCTGCCCGCAGCCTGGGGTCCCGTGGGCGTCTCCTAGACCGCGCTTCTGCCCGCAGCCTGCTGGTCGCGCGGCTCCCACCAGCCCCAGGGAAAGCTTTGAAGCTCAGCCTTCCCGTGAGCCCCAGGAGGCAGACAGGGTTTGCAGAGCACCCCCCCTTGTAGCATCACCCGCCTTCCAGTAATTCACTGACACTTTATACCAGGCTCTGTTCTAGGATCGGGGGATGTGGTAGAGAAGAGCAAGGCCCAAACACAACTACGGAAATGCCTTCCTGGAGGGCACATTCTAGGGTATAGATAATCTGAAAATAAGTAAGCTACGGTCGTGATGTGCACAGGTGACCTGTGCTACGGAGTGAACAGAAAGTGAGCAGTTGAGAGAGAGTTGGGGTTGGGTGGCACCGCCCCTTTAAAGCTACAAAGACACCCAGTGGCCCAGGGCGGCCTGAGGGGCAGGAGGGGACTGGAGAGCTGTTGGGGGCCGGTTTCCGAGGGAGCTGTGGACTCTTCTCAAGACTTCAGTTGCCGTGGCTGCTGCCCTGGAGCCTGGGACATGGTTTCCGCGTCCCGGCCCCCGCTGACCATGAGCACCAGGCCCTCCCCTAGTGAGGGAAGTGGGCCTCGAGAGGGTAATGAATCCCATTTCCCAGAATAGGTTATAAAACTAAAGTGAGAAGGTGGGTGTTGCATGTTGGGGCCGGGTAATGTGCTGTGAAAGCCGAGGTTGCTGAGGGGTGCATCCTGGGAGCCAGAGGGCCAGCACCTGACCCCCACCCCCTGCAAGTCCCTGCTCCAGCTGGAAGTGCCATAGTTCAGGCCTCTGTCCCAAGACAGCATCCTGCCCGCTCCCTTCGCGGTCTCCCATGGGGCCGCAGACCTGGTGAGAACACTGCACTATTTTTCCCTCTGTGGGAAGGGGGCAGGGAGCAAATAATTAAATTGATGTCGACATTTATTGCTGTGAAGGCAGTAAAAGCATCACGTGGCTTCCTCATAAAAAGTCATAAGGCCTATTTACAACCGCACAGTATTTCTGCGGTAATCCAGACTACGACACTCTCTGAAGCTCTTATGTGTTCAGCTGGGCCGGGGGTGCATGTCAAACCCTCCCTCTCTTGACGGGGGGGTGGGGGAGCCTGGGTTGGATCCGTGTGTTTTATTGATTCAGGGCAAATGTCTTCTGGCTGCTCCCCAGAAAGTCGAAAGCTGCCATCCTGGCATCTCGTGTGCAAGAGGTAGAGGTTCCACGCACGGGCCATGGGACCCAGCGACTCCGGACCTATAGCACCCCTCGGATCGTCCCTTATTGACCACTCGCCAACCTTGAGATGCATTTGCGTGGAGCATGAGTTAGGGTTGCTTCTCGGGGGAACAAGTTGGCCACATGTATCAGAGTGTAAAACCCTGCCGTTCTCACCCGGGAAACAGCCCTGCAGATGCACTCACGCAGGAACCCCGAGGCCCATGAGGAGCCAACAGTGTATATCTCATTAGAAATGTACCAACAAATGTCCACAGTCAGTATTGAACGTTGGAGCACTGACGGTGCTGAGAACCCCCGAAGGGTCTATGGTGGACGGGCATGAATAAAGGACGGTGCATGTCTGTAGAGCGAGAGGGGTCCCCAACAGGCAGCTGCGGGTGCTCTGCGAGCCGACGCAGCAGCGGCCCCTCAGCAGGAGGCATGTGCGTGCTCCCTGCTCGGAACCACCTGCACACGATGGGGAGGCAAGATGCACAAGACTGTGTTAGAAGAAACCCATTTATCTAGATTTTTAAAAAAATCCTATTTGTGCTGGCCCACGCCTAGAACAATCCTGGGATGGTGTGTATGTCATGGTTAAAAGTGGTGTGTGGGCTGCCCCCCGGCTGCCGCTCCACAGGATCGCCCAGGGACACGGTCGCCTCCGGCACACGCGGCATCCTCCGCTGCCCCTCTGGGTCTGGCCGCCAGGCAAGGGAGCTGCTGGGAGGCGGTGCGCTGACGGGCCAGCACCCAGGGGCGAGGCCGTACCTCAGCACAGTCGGGGAGCTGTCTGGGGAGCAGTCTGCTGACCGGCTTGCTGTAGGGAACACAGCACAGAGCCAGTGACGTCCCTGGCCTTCCAGGCCTGACTACCCGAGCTCCGCTCTGCATTTTATTTTCTTCAGTGAGACTGGTGGAGAAGATAGAACTTTTATTTATTTATTTATTTATTTATTTATTTATTTATTTATTTATTTATTTATTTATTTATTTTTAAGCTTTCTTGGTCCCACATGCTTCTTCTCAACATCAGAAGAAAAGGGATGGCTGCAGATAGGGGTGCAGGTGGAGGGCCTAGAGCCCCGTGTGCTCATCCCCCTCTTGCCCTCGTGGCCCAGCCCGGACCTTCTGGGGCTCTGTGGGTCACCCGGGCACACTTCCATAGCCTCCAGACGTGATCTAGCCAATCTCTGGACCCTTCAGGGAACTTTCAAAACTTTGCTGTGTTCTCACTTCGGAAAAATCTGAAGACATTTGAAGCTCGGGCCCCTTGGCTCCCCTCCCTGGCGGGCCCTGGAATGTGCGTGCTCCCTTCTCAGAACCACCTGCTTGGCGCTCCCAACCTTACTCGACCACAATTTATTTTTGTACTGGGGGGAAATGTTTAGCATAATAAATCGTGTGGTCCCAGCATTCCCTGAACCGTTTGCATGAAAAGGGGCCCCTGAGCTGCCCTTTAGATCAGGACTCAGCCGGCAGAAGCACCCGCTGCCATGGCAGAGCAAGGAGAAGGTCTTGTCTGGGACTTCCCAGAGTCACGGGAACCGCGGGGCACATCTGCTTCGATCAAATAGGAAAAGGATCAGGGACGAAGTGGTGAGATCACTTTGCAGGGTAGGGGACAATTCCAAACTGTGTCACAGACTTTTTTACGACAATGATTTTGAAAGGGAATTTATATAATCCTGGCAATTTAGACATTAAAATCTCAAGGCTCTAATGGGTCTAAAATAAATATATACATATTCTCCACCACTTTAAAAAATAATAATCCTCGACCAGAGACTACTTCAGTCTCGTTTCTTGAGTGAGCCTGCTTCCTTCCCACGGCTGAGGAGGCTGAAAGACCTCAGCCTGAGGGGCAGAACTGCCCACAGCTCCCCCCTGGAGCCAGGAGCCTCTGACCTTCCGCCTGAGTCAGATGCAAAACAAAAGTTCAGCTGCATTCACAACTGTCCAAGTCTCTAACATCCTCTTGAAACATACAAACCTGAGGATGTCTTACCCCTCCAGCAATGGCGTAGGTGGTGAGAGAGTCCCGAAGGACCCAGGCTCTGCTTCTTTTTGGATTACTGCCTGAAAAGGGGCCGCGGATCTGGTGATCCTAGTATTCTCAAGTTTCTTTATAGACGCACGCCTCCATGGACAGGTGAGACTGGACAGGCCCTTTGTGGACTGACCTGTCGATAGGTTTCCAGGAAGAGAAGGAGATGCCACTTAAATAGACCACGATGCACAGTGTTCTCCCAGGTCTTCTGAGACCCCGGCTCATGATGCTGCACCCGGAGTCTCTTGCCTCATCCACCTTCTCTCCGGGTGCAGATGAGGAAGCCGCAGGGCACACAGCACTGGGACAGAGGCTTCAGTAAAGTGGTGAGGCGGCTCCTGGCTGGGGAGGAAGGCAGCCCTGAGGCTAAGGCCCAGCTGTGCCTCTTACTCTATGAGCTCGGACACAGCAAACATAGGGACGGTAACAATCATCAGAGCCCTTGTGTGTTGTCTCTTATATCACTGATGAGTCGGATGCAAGCACTTTTGTATCACTCAGAAAAGAAGAAATGTAATCCCAAGGCTGCGGCGTGCGCAGCTGTTGGAGAGCTGCACGAACAAGGATCAGGGCGCGCTCCCACTCAGGCCCACATTTGCTACGGCTCTCACAGGCCCTGCAGCTCCGAGGCAGTGTTCGTGGGGACCCCAGGCAGCGGCCGCAAAGCCTCAGCTCCGCCAGGTCCCACGGGTCTGCCCCCTTGTGCCGGGGGAGCAGTGTTTTCAGGCTCTCCTCGAAGCCCTCGCCAGTACGCATGGAAGTCTCAGTCCCCCAGCCCCCGGGGTGTGTGGGGTGCGTGCCGAGTGGCCATCACCGGGGTCTCGAGTGACCAGCTTGACCACCGGCATCTGAACACTGTCACATAGCCACGCCAGCAGGGCCACAGTGAGGACTCGGAACGGCCAGAAACAGACTTGAGAGGCTTGAACATCAGACGTAAAAGTGCTGTTGACGCCCAGAAGTTGCCGCTGCGGCCAGAGACGTTGGCGGCCGGGCTTTGAGACCGACTCTGTGACGTGGAGAGTGCGGTCGCTGTGGTGCGGGCTGAAAGCGGACCCGTGTCCCTCGGTGCTCTGACTCCCCGGCCTGGCGCGGCTCTGGGCACAGCCTCGCCCCGAGCCGCCGCCGCCTCCGAGTTCCACTCACACACTTTGTCTAAACCACACCCGAGTTCCTTTGCTAACAGTTTACCCGATAAGGCATCTTTTTCCTAGATAGAGTTTTTAGCTTTTTGAAGGCAGGCAACATGTCCTCCAATCTTCAGGCCCCGCACAGGAATGTTTCTTTAAAGTAACATAAAAATACATGTTCATTAGAAAAATCTGGAAAACACAGGGAGGCACAAAGAAGATAATAACCCTGCCTCCCGGAGGGACGTGCCGCTAACCCTTTGGTGGCCACACTCTGCCGTTCCCAGGACTCACAACGGATGCATGTGAGATCCTGTTCTCACGTCACGGGCAAGACGGGGCGCCGCCGATGCCCGCCGCGCACTGACCATGCTCTTCGTTGTTTGTGATGATTGTAAACACACCGATTGTAGGGGAAACCGTGTCACAGACTTCCCTGTGGTCGGCTGAGGGACCCAGAGAGCAGGAGGCACCCCTTCCTGGCCCTCGGTGCCATGCGTTGGTGCCGGGATAGACCCCCCAACCCTGAGGCCCTGTGAGTTAGCTCGGCTGGGTCTGCGTCGTTAGCCCTTCCGTAAACCAGCTGAGCCAGAACGTGGTCTCTGGTCCGCGTCACCCATGGTAGACGTGGTCTGTCTCTGCGTGTGCCAGTCTCTCGGCAGTCCTGCCGGGGGTGGAGGAGGGAGGCTCCCGCGTTCCCTCCTGGCGGCCGTGCTACATCTCCCCACACCTTGTCTAATTAATCAACAGAGCACTTGCTATAAAATAGCCATTCTTTTTTTTTAGAAGATTTATTTGTTTATTGAGAGAGGGAGGGAGAGAGTGTGTGTGAGCGTGTGCACGCAGTGAGGGGTGTGGGGCGGAGGGAGAGAGAACCTCGAGCAGGCTCACCACTGGGCACGGAGCCTGACGCAGGGCTTAATCTCATGACCCCACTCATGACGTGAGCTGACATCAAGAGTCAGACACATAGATGACCGAGCCCCTCAGGGGCCCTGAAAGTGGTCATTCTCCTCGGGGCAAAGCTGAAGCGTGGGGTGGTTAGTGACCTGCCCTCGGTCACACCCAGTGAAGCCAGGTTTGCTCTGTTTTCTTTCTTTCTTTTTTTAAAAGTAAAGAGCCTTATTGAGGCATGGTTCCCATGCCGGACGGCATACAGTCGAGGTGTACGGCTCAGGGTTTGGGTGTAGGCACACGGAAGCCCGACCATAACCATGGCCCCTCTGAGAACATCTCATCCCTCGAGGGGAGCCCCATACCGTGGAGCTGTCACCCCCCTTCCCAGCCCCCGGCCTGCCTAGCCCTGCCTCTCAGCCTCCAGACTCCGTGGACTTGCCCCTTCTGGACGCTTCACGTAACTGGAATCATGTGGTCTCTGTGTTCACGATGTTTGCGATGTTCGCAGGGTCCGTCCGTGCTGTGGCGTGATTAGCTCTTCGTCCCTTTTGGGGAACAGTGTTCCATTGTGTGGCTGTCCACCTTTCGTGTGTCTGCTCGTCGGCCGGTGGACATCGGGCTGCTGGCACCTCTTGTCCGCACTGCACAGCTCCGTGTTTCTGGAAGGACTTTCCCCGCCTGCCTTCCTCGTGGGTTGGTGGCTTTCAGTGCGGGCAACACAGACGGTACAGGGCCCTGGCTTCGCGGACAGCAGGTGACGGTCCCTTCACCAACCTGAAGTTTTGGCTCAGGCCAGGGAGGGGCGCGGCCCGGGTGCTGGAGCCAGACCACCAGGGCAGCCTCCCCCCAGAGCGGGAGGAGGGGTGGGCTGAGAAGCAATACAAACAGACGTCATGGCCTGCCGCTCCCCAGCAGGCCCGTCTCCACCATCAGTGCTATTGCCCCAAGGGACAAGTCCCGAGTGACATTGCGTTGTGACAAGAGCTCTATTCCGTTTGAGTTCTGGGCACCTGAGCAGCGGAAGGCCCCGGGTGGGTGGGGAAGAGGGAGAGGGCGTTCCACCGCACCCCGAACAGGTGCTCATGCCTGCTGGGGACAAACGCTCCCAAAGAGCGGGGCGCTGGCGGGGCAGGCTGACCCAGCACCCTTGGCCCCAGAGGTTCATTTGGGGTCGGCAGCTGGCGTCCCCGAGGGGCTCTGGCCCCCACACGGGATCTGTGTGTTCCTGGGATCTGTGGTGAGTGGGAGTTAGAGGGACGCATGTCGCCACCGTGACCCACGTCCCCGGCGGGGGTGGCCAGGCAGGCTGTTTCTAGAAAAATCACTCCGCTCATTACAGGCTTCGGGTGGGCTCCCCAAGGCCACGTGGGGTCTGTTTGCCTGTCTTGGGAGTCAAGGAAACTGTGGCCCTTTTGCTGCCGGCTCAGCAGAAGAGAGGCTCCAAGATGGTGTCGACGGGCCGCCAGGGACAGTAGCAAGCTGCAAGCCCCGGGCTGGCCGAGGAGACGGTGTGGACTGAGAGCGTCAGCTGGAGAGGGCCGGCCTGGGTCTCCTGCCAGTGAGAGTGGCTTACAGACCCAGAGGGACCCACTGCGTAGTCCCAGCACCACCAGGGGCTAGGTGCCTCGAGCCTGCGCGGTGCCTGGCTTTACCTCTTCGTGTGCAGACAGGGTGGACCTCAGCGTGTCAGGTGCGCTGCCGGAGCTCACCCAGCTGGCCGCGGAGCTCAGCCCGCAGCCCAGCTTCTGACCAGGTTCCTGTGTCCGTGAGGGTGCGGGGAGTGGGGGCAGAAGCTGGCGGTGCTCACATGGTCCTCTGCTTCCCAAACGCCTCTTGTTCTTTTTAAAATTGTGGCAAAACACGTATAATGTGAAATTTACTATTACTTCCTTTTTTTAAAAAAAAAAGACTTATTTATTTATTTATCTGAGAGAAAGAGAGAGAGCGCACAAGCAGGGGGAGAGGGAGAAGCAGACTCCCTGCTCAGCAGGGAGCTGGATGTGGGGCTGACCCAGGACCCTGGGACCGTGGCCTGAGCCGAGGGCGGACGCTCTCACAGCAGAGCCCTCCTAGCCCCCCCCCCCATTACAGCCACTGTGACATGCCCAGTTCAGAGGCATTAAGTGCATTCGTGTTGTGGAGCTGAGCCTCGGCTTCCTGCGCTGGAGCTCCATCCCCGTGAAACACCCCCTCCCAGCCCCTGACCCCAGCCCTTGGCACCCCACTGCCTACTTTCTGTTCTAATGAATTTGACAACCCCAGTACGTCCTAGAAGCAGAATCATATACTGTCGGTCTTTCTGCGACCGGTCTACTCCACTGAGCATTGTGAATGTGCTCCTCCAGGCCCCTCCGCGTTGTGGCTTGTGTCAGAACATCTGTGAGGCTGAGAAATGCTCCTTTCTGTGCATAGACCCCACCGCGCTCATCCAGCCCTTACCCCAAAGGTGTTCAACATCTCGGTCCCAGACCACTTCAGTGAGCTGTGAAATTATGGCGCCTCTCCCGAGGAAGGGTGCGGTGGCCCTTTGTGCTGGACGCAGTAATGGCCTGGGCCCGATGCCAGGGAAAACAGGAACGTGACGTGGCAGAAGGGACGTCGCAAATGTGAAGTTTAGGATCTCGAGATGGGGAACGATGCTGGGTGATCCAGGTGGGACTGGTGTGGTCACAGGGTCCTTGTAAGGAGGGCAAGCCAGAGGGCAAGAGGGAGAGAAGACGGAGACAGGACCCTGGAAGCTGAGGTCAGAGGGAGCCGTTGCTGGGAGGGCCACAAGCCAGGGGACGCGGTGTCTGGAGAAGCCGGCAGGGCAAGGGCGCAGAATCTCTGCTGGGGCTGCCGAGGGAACGCAGTGCTGCTGACACTTTAACTTTAGGACTTCTGGCCTCCAGAGCTCGAGGGTGATCAGTCTGTTGTTTGAAGCCATGATTATTGGTTTGTTGCAGCAGCTGTGGGAAACTCATACACTCTTACATTTGCGCGGTGTGTGTCGGGGCTTTCCGAACCCTTCCTGAATCTCCCTGAGGGGGTTCTGGGGCAGGCACCATGCTGAGGCTGCTGTGGGTGGCGCTGCAGCCAGCAGCGTGTGTCTCGTGCCCTCCTTTGCCTTCACAGCAGCGTTGGGCTCGGCTCGGGGCGGAGGGGGTGGTGGTGGCTGCTGGGCGAAAGCGCGCAGGACGGGTCTGTGGGCCTGGACCTCAGCCGCGTGGGCTCCTCCCACTTCCCGGCATGGCTGGAAAGATGTGCCTGCGATGCTCTGAGCCTGAGGAAGAGCCGACGGGGTGATGCTGGAGGGTAGCCAGCTCTGTGTCCAGGAGGTGGGGGCCCATCCACAGGACATCTGAAGCTTCCACTGCTGCCTTGCCCCAGCGTTGGTGTCTCCTCCACATCATACACGTACTGTGTTCCCAGGGCAGGGTGGGAGATTGGAGCCTCAACATCTGAATGGTCAGCAGATGGTACCCCAGCTGAGAGAGCGGAGGGAGTGGCCCCCTGGGGGAGTGGTTTTCTGTGCCAGGGCTGTAGCTGGTTCAGATACAGGGTTCACTCCCTGCTGGCTGGGAGCTCTCTGTGTCACCCCAGTGGGGGAGAGCGGACCTTCCCCGTGGGGTCTGGAAGATATCGTTGACCTCTCCACCCTCCCACCCATCTGGAGGTGGGCCTAGTGGGAGCACCGTGGAGCAAGGCTGGGATGGGGACAGCTGTGAGATCCGTGGGTGACCGGAGCTCTGCCCAGGAAGGGAAGCGCTGTTCCCTCTTGCCATCTTCTCGGCCCCCACACTCCCTGGTGGGAATCAAGAGGCCAAAGGTCTCAGATTTATTTCTTAAAGATTTTATTTATTTACTTGACAGAGAGAGAGAGATCACAGGTAGGCAGAGAGGCAGGCAGAGAGAGAAGAGGAAGCAGGCTCCCCGCTGAGCAGAGAACCGGACGTGGGGCTCGATCCCAGGACCCTGAGATCATGACCTGAGCCGAAGGCAGAGGCTTTAACCCATGGAGCCACCCAGGTGCCCAAAGGTCTCAGATCTTTTGAACTAGTTTCTGCATTTAGGAAAGGAAGGCTGTTGTTGGGGGCAGAGTGGGCCCAGACGTTGGGTTTGGGAAGGCTTTTGCTCTAGTTGCCCCGAGGGTTTCCGTTGAGGCATGCAGTCTGAACAAGCTTCTCCGTCCTGCTGCAGCGCGAGAGGGACACAATGTCTCTGTCCACCTATGGTGGCCAGACCTCAACCAGACTTGGGTCTTGGCGGTGACCCCAGAGTGCGCGCCCATTGACGACAATGGGTCCCAGTCTGGGAGGTGGCTTCAGCACCCTAGGGAAGACGACTGGTGGGGCCTTTCTCCAGAACAGCTCGCTGGAGCCCACGGTGAGGGAAGATGGTGTTGGAGCCCCCAGATGTGTCCAAATCCCCCAAACCTGGGAGTGTAAGCTTATTTGGTGTGATTGAGATGGGGCCGATCCTGGAGGGCCCACATGCAAACGTGGGTGTCACGGATGGAGGGAGAGGGACATTCGATGTCGGGGAGCAGAGACTAGGGGATGTGGCCTCAGCCAAGGGGCCATGGGCACCTCTTGAAGCTGGAAGAGGCAGGAAGTGGGTCTGCTGGCGCCTCGGGCAGGAACAAGCCCCACCAACACCTTGACTCTCGCCCAAGGAGACTTGGTCTGAGCTCCTGGCTTTCGGAACCTCAGGGGACTAGCTTGATGCTTTGTGAAGCCACTCAGTTTGTGGTGGTGTGTCACAGCAGCTGTGGGAGACGATCCCCGGGGAAGGGCAGCCCGCGGTATAGGACGGGGGGCCGGGAGCTGAGGAGCCAAGCTGGGTGGAGCAGGACAGATACCCGCAGCCCAGGGAGACACTCCAAGGTGAGCAGGGCCACACCCCTCCAGGGTAGGGAAGCTGAGGCTCAGGGAGAACCCCCTTCCTGTGTGGGGACCAGCCCCATGGACCCGCCAGCCCAGCATGTTACCGACCCATGCTAAAGGAATCACACGGGACCGTCTGCAGGGGGTTTTCTGCTTAGAACCTTCCACACTGTCCTTCTGGGATTCTCAGGAACGGGGTCCTAGCCTTGGGGATGCAGGGAAGGAGAAAGAGCCCTTGTCACTCCTCGCCCCGGAACAGCAGAGGGTACGCCCAGGCACTGTGCAGCAGGTACAGCCTTGTCACAGCCTGAGACCCATCTGGAAACCCAGGTGGGGGCTAAGGTGAGGCCAGAGAAGCATCCAGAACACTCGTCTAAGGGGGACGTGCCCACAGGTGCTGTCCATGCATTCCATGGCCCTCATGTGGGCGGCTCAGTTAGCTGCCCCCCTGCAGCCCACGTCGGCACCCAGGCCCACTGCGTACAAGCCCTCTGCACGCTGTCTGTGGCCCGGAGGGCCGCCTTCCTGAGCCTGCTTCTGCTGTTAGCCGTCCAAGAGACCCTGCACTGTCAAGGCTGGGCTGTGTATTGGGGTGGGCCAGGCAAGAGGGAGGGAGGCTGCACCCGGGACAGGCCAGTGGGAGGGGAGGGGGAAGGAGAGTGGGCCGTGGAGGAAGACGTACGGACAGCTGGTGCCGTGAGCTTCAGCCGGCACGGTGGCAGGGCTGTGGATCTGGGGGGGCCTCCAAGGGGGGGTGGAGGGGGGAAGCCAAGAGGGGCTGCTGCAGGGGCAGTGACGGGGCAAAACCAGCCCTTTGACTTGTGAGGTGTTGAATGGAGGAGGCGCGGGGAGCCGCTCACGAGGGTGCCCAGGCCTGCGTGGCAGCTGAGGGCGGGGCCCGCATATCACGTGGTGCTGCGGCGAGGGACTGTTGGCACAACCTCTCTGGGGGGAATGTGGCCATATTTATAGAAATTACAGTTGCCGTGCCTTATTCTCGGCCACCCCACGTGGCCTGTGGTCCTAGGACTCGGTAGACGGGAGTGATGGGAGCACAGATGTTGGCACAGTGTCGTCTGCGGCCCGACAAGACAGGAAGCAACCAAATGTCCATCACCAGGACTTGCTGAGTTACAGGCCTGCACACAGCAGAGGAGCGTGCAGCTGAGAACAGGGGAGGCGGCCTGTCCTGGTGCAGGTGGGGGTGCCCGCTGTGCGCCGGGGGCCGCACTGTCATCCCCGCTCGGGGCTGCTCCCGGTCTGACGCCGTGTGTAAAGCGAACACATCTGGGTGTGGCGTTAGTGAGCCATCAGCTACCACCTGGTAGAAAAGGACTTTCCAGAAAATGTCTCTGGAAGTGGGAGCAAACCGAGTGCTTGGGGAATGGTGGGGAGGGAATCTGCTACCGGACACCTGGCTCTTTTTGTGTTTTCTGTTGTGTAAAACTTCTACCTATTCCAAAAATCTCATTAAAAGGAGAGTGTTCATGGAAGGACCATTGAATGAGTCATTGCTTTAGTGGAGAACATAGGAAAACCAGTTACTCTCAACGAGCTGTGGTCCCCACAACCACCTTCCCTTTCAAGCCAACTGTTCTCCCCTAAGTGGAATTAGGAGAGAGACTTAAACAGAGAAAGAGGGAGGAGAGAGAGACACAGAAACAGAGAAAAGGAGAGAGAGACACAGAGTCCAAGACAGAGAGACACAGAAACAGAGAGAGAGGAGAGACAGAAACAGAGACAAAGGGAGGAGAGAGAAACAGAGCTCTTCTCACTGCACCCCTGGCAGCACCTAAGCCCCCAGGCCTCCCTTTTAATGGGCTGCAATGTGATACTCGATAGCTAGACTTTGCCCCAGGACTGAGGGCATGGGTACCATGGAAATACAGGCCTTTCTACTGTCGTGGAAGGTATACCACGGTAGCTAAGAAATGGGGCTGTGGAGTTAAACAGACCTAGGCTTGGATGCTGGTTCTAGCAGACTCATCAGCTATATGACCTTAGACCAGCCAATCAATGTCTGTGATCCTGTCCCGTCATTGGCAATATGGGAAGAATAATAGTGCTGGCCTCCTAGGAAGGTTGCCCATGTTGGTGACTCGAGCTGTCATCATCAGACCTGCTGCAGTGCTCACTATGTGTCCTTCTGTCTGGTGTCTGAATCCAGTGCCCTTTGGATCTCACTGTGGTTGGAGAGGGGACAGAGAGTGGGGAGGGACACACTGGCCTGGAGGTCCTCACTGGGAGCACGACGTTTGCTGGGGGCTCCTGTTAGCTCACACAGTCCCACCCGGAGGGACTCTCCCTGCCATCAGCTCCCGCGGCACCGTATTTGGGTCTCAGTTCCTCACAGCTATGCCTGTATACGCGTTCTAAATATTTGCCCAGTGGAGCCCAATTCTCGTGCCCTCCATCCCTGCTCACTACTGGATGATTGTACATGGGGGCTACTTAGCTCCACATTCAGTGGTAGCCTCCTCTTCAGAACATGTGTGGTTTTATTTAATTTTCTTGTTGCCATCCAACCATGGAATCCTTTCAGGGCTAGGCTGTGTTCATTTCACCGATGGACACCAAGAACAGATCCCTAGCTCACTTCACTGTTTCCGTCCACGTGAAGAGAGATCTCGGGGACTCTGCTGTTACTGTTTTATGGAGAAAGGAAAAAATAATCCCTCAAGCTTGAAAGAGAAAATTGAGTTAACAAGAGTGTCTTTATAAGAAAACTTTTAATTATTATTATTATTTTAAATTCTAATGGATTTAGCATACTAATGGATTTAGCATACAGTGTAATACTGGTGCACTATGTACACCATAGTGATTGAGCCCTTCCATACGTCATCCAGCGCTCCTCCGGAGAAGCGCGCCCCGTCGTCCGCGTTCCCCAGTCCACCCATCCCCCACCCCCCATGACCAGCAGTATGTTCTCTAGAGCTACGAGTCGGCTTCTTGGTTTCTCTCTCTCTCTTATTTTTCTTCATTTGTTTTGTTTCTTAAATTTCACATATGAGTGAGATCGATCGTATGGTATTTGTCTTTCTCTGACTTATTTCACTTAGCGCAATACCCGCCAGTTCCATCCTTGTCTTTACAAATGGCAAGATTTCATTCTTTTTGAGGGCTGAGTAACATTCCATCGTGTATACAGACCTCATCTTCCTTATCCATTCATCCGTCGATGGACACTTGGGCTGCTTCCGTGTCTTGGCTATTGTAGATACCGCTGTTATCGTCGTTGGGGTGTGCATGTCCCTTCAAATGAGTGCTCTTGTAGTCTTTGGGTAAATACCTAGTAGTGTGATTCCTATCACAGGGTGGTTCTATTTGTAACTTTTTGAGGAAACTACACACGATTTCCCACAGAGCAGCTGCCCCCGTTTGCATTCCCGCCAATGGCATAAGAGGGCCCACACCCTTGTTAACACTTACTATATCCTGGGTGACTTTTTTTTAACAGTTAGAATATTATGGTCACTTACATACTATGTCGATGGATCCAGGAGCCTCACGCATGTGTGTGGAACTGAGATTTTTCGAGAAACTCCATGTCCTCTACACTGAAGGGGAAAACAGCCCTTCATCTCCCTGCATCCCCGTCAATTACTATGTATGTCTGTTGCTATGTAACAAGTTATCCCCGAGCATAATTGCTTAATATAACCACAGGCATCTACTGTTTCACATAGTAATTCAAGAGTAGCTTAGTGGGCTGCTTTTGGCTCAGGGTTTCTCCAGAGGAGGTGGTTGGTAATCAAGATGGTGGTCAGGGTGTCCGTCTCATGTGAAGGCCCGCCTGGGGCTGGGGTCTGCTTCCGACAGCTCCTCACGTGGCTGTCGGCAGGAGGCCTCATAGTTTGCCACGTGGGCTCCTCCATGGTGCTGTGCATTTTAGACACTATATTATAGTGAATATGGATTCTGAATTGTATTTCTTTTTTTTTTTAAAGATTTTATTTATTTGACAGAGAGAAACACAGCCAGAGAGGGAACACAAGCAGGGGGAGTGAGAGAGGGAGAAGCAGGCTTCCCACCGAGCAGGGAGCCCAATGTGGGGCTCGATCCCGGGTCTCTGGGATCATGACCTGAGCCGAAGGCAGTCGCTTAACCAACTGAGCCACTCAGGCGCCCCCTGAATTGTATTTCTGAGAGTTGTTTTTAATGTATTTTGTTTTATTTTATTTTATTTTAGTTGTTTTTCTGGACTTAAGCTCTGAAACCTGTCTCCTCTACAGTTTGCAACCACCGCTGTCTCTGCTCAGACCTACTTGTTTCTTGGTTCAATTTGTAGCCTAGCCTCCTGGTGGTCCCCTAGTATCTGTGTGCACAGCTAGGGGTGAGCTGGTGGATGTGGCCAAGGGTGCACATGAAGCCCCGAGCCCCGAGCCTTCCGTTGTATGGGGTGGGTCTCTGTGGTTGGGGAGCTTGTTCACAGCCTGGTCGGTCCTCAAGCTGCCTTTGCATTCACTGTCTAGTGTGCTTCCTAGCTTCATTTTTCAGAAAAGCAGGGATGAGAGGAAAGCTTATCCTGACCTTCTATGCTGCTCTCATTTCCAGAATCTCACTTCAGCTTCTGGCTTCTTCGCTCTTTGTCCCACCAAGACCATAGCCTCCAGTCCCTGGATCCGGGGGTTTCCCTGTAGGTTTGCAGCTCATCATCATTAGCTGATTCTGAACCCCAAGTTGAGTGTGCCCCCTGGTAGTCCAGCTGCTAAGTTTCCAAAGCCAGCTCTGTGCTGATCCAAAGCCATGCTCCTTGCCCACCAAGGGTTGAGGGATGTCTCACTCATATGCACTCTATGGCATGTCCAGATGTCTAAAGCAGAACACACCTGAGAGTGTGTATGAGTGTCTCGGGGCTGCTGTAACAAATGAGCACACACTAGCGGCTTACAACAGCACTGGCTTTGGGGGTCAGATTTTCTCCACTTTGTTTCTGCTCCGTGATAGTCGCTGTCATTGTAGGTGAGCATTCTAGCAGTGTCTTTGTCGCCTCTGCTTCCCCTGATTTTGGACTTTAGGATCAAACTCTGTAACTTCAGGGAAAGACCTTCTGGTTTCCAGACTTAACCACTGTGGGGCCTGCCAAGGGGGATGGCTCTGAGTTGTGAGCCTGGAGGGGCTCCCTCCACTTGGCAGAACACGCACGGGCCGTTCTCTCAGCTGGAACACCTCTGCCCCGTCCTGCACATAGTCGACACTCAACGGCATTTTCTTGAATGCTTGCAGGTTTGGAAGGTCAAAAAATATACACGCTAAGAACAAGTATAGCCCCAGCTATGGCCGTTAGAGGGTCACCAGGACTAGAATCCAAGCAGGTCACTATAAATACCTCAAGAGTTCCGTATTTATGTTAAAAGGATCAGGGGCCACAGTACAGGATCAGGGTGAATGGGCTCGGTTGTGAAAAAGTCACAAACTGCGAACAAATGCACAGCAAGCTGCCCGAACATGGCGGCATCCCCGTCGCACTGCTAACACTGGAAACCAACGTGTCTAGAGCTCTGTTTCCTGAAGCGCATAGACTTTGGGTCCCCACAGTGCATACCTTACGAGTTCTGGGGCCAGATCAGCCAGAAGCCATGAAACTGTGACATCCCTGTACCCCTCTTGTTGATTCAAATGGACGTACAAGGAAGTCACTGAGAAGGAACGCAGAAGACACAGTTGGATCTGCGTAACCTCGTGCTTGTCGGACTTACTCGACCTTGGAAACTTCTAGTGCTTCAGACGTTCTCTAGGACCCTGTTCCATGGAACTCACTTTGGGGAATGCTTCTTTATAAGGAGGAGTGTTTCAGGAGCAGTGTGGGAACCCAGCTGAAATGATGGCTTGAGACCAGGGGGACAGAGCCCGGATGGCAGAGTGGGTTGAGACCCTCAAATGGAGGGTGAGAGTCCCTGCAGGCATTTTGAAAAGGGACGTCACACCATCTAAGTGGCTGCTTCGAAGTCGGGACCCTGTAGGGCTTGGGTGTGAATTTGGGCCACACAAGAGAGCCAAGGGCCTCTGAAGGGGGTCTATGCCCAGTCCAGTGACCCGAGAAGCACTTGTCACTCCCGGCTGTCTCCAGGTCCCGTATTTGCAATCGCCCGTCACCCCTAGGGAACACCTGGAAAGACTAGTGTATGCTCAGTGGGGGCCAGAAGGTGGAGCGCGGTGAGGTGCAAAGGAAGGGAGGTGTCCGCGGGCCCGGCCGGAGAGAGGCTCACTGCTCATACCCTCTGTCCTTATTCGTAGGGTCCCTATACACAGGGACGAGGACATGTGTGAACACCTCCGCCCAGCCCTCCATGCTGGGCCCACAGTGGGGCATGGAACGCCCATGCTTTGGGAAGCAGCAGGGGCCTGTGACTTCCCCAGGGCCCCGGCAAGGGGCATGTGAGAAGCTGCATGAGGAAGGGCAGCCTGTAGGCCCCAGTCCCTGCTCACCAGAGCCCAAGTAAACATGGCACCAGTGATCCTAGAGCACATCACCTGGAAAGAAGCCTAGAGATTCTTCCAGGGCGAATTCCCTCCATTGGACAGTGGGGAAACTGAGGCTCAGAGTGTGGAAGGGATCTTCGGGACCCTGGGTCTGGACCTTGATTCTAGGCCTTCCTTGCCCGCCACAGGGGCTCTCCGGAAGCCCAGCTCCTTGTGAGCGGAGCGCTGGCCACCTGCCACCCCCTTTCACCTTCGGGTTGGTTTATGTTGGTGGGGGGAGGAAGGAAAAGAGTTTTATTACTTAAAATTCTTTCAGCTCATAAAAGGAGAACACGGCGATTCTTTCTTGAGTTTTTGAAACACGATACTTGAATTTTCTAGAAACCCAATTACCTGGTGTGATTTTCCCTGCTGCTGCCTGTCCAGTAGACAGTTAAAAGATAAGCTACTTAAAATGTTTTATTAGTTAAAAGAAGATTAGTATTAAAAAATGTTTTATTACATAAAATTTGTGAATGTCTGTAAAATGTCTGTAAAAGTAGAAGGAGGTTCTGTGAACCTGCCCCCCAACAGTGGCTGGTGGAGGGAGAGCACAACCATGTTGCTTCTCTGGGTTTCTACCCACTCTCTCCCACCCACCCACTCCCGCCGGGGTTACTTTGAAGCAAATTCTGATACTGTATCTTTTCATCTGTCCCTAAGTCAGAATGTATCTCTTAAAAGATACAGATGGCTCTCTTTCTTAAATATAATTTTTATGTTGAGATAATTGTGGATTTATTTATTTTAAAAATATTTTATTTGTTTATCTGAAGGAGAGAGCATGAGAAGGGGCAAGGGTCCGAGGGAGAAGCAGGCTCCCCGCTGACTGCAGGGCTCGATCCCGGGACTCTGGAATCATGACCTGAGCCGAAGGCAGATGCTTAACTGACTGAGCCACCCAGCTGCCCCAAGGTAATAGTGGATTTGTACATCTTGCAAGAAATAGATGCCTTGCACACTCAAGATCTCTTCTGCTAGGCACAACTATGGTGTTATCATCACACATAAAATATTTAGCAGTCATTACTTAATATCCAGTATGCACACAATATTTATATTTCCCGAATGGCTAATCTCTCTTTTTAAGTGTGTTTGATTGGTTAGCTTTAATTAACTGGTCGTCCCAAGTTTATCACAACTGTCTAGTCGTCCCAGTTCATCACGTATCTCCACAATCTAGTTAATTAATGAATTGAGAATTTAGCAGCTTTTATTGAGGTATACGTGACAGACCGTATGACTCAGCACTTCGAGTGTACAACTCAGGGACCATGCGGTAGACTTTAGTCTCAGATGTTCTGTGCACCTGCTCTGGGAAACGCAGACAGTGGCAATGTGCAGAAATGGTGTGAAAGCTGTTTGTAGACATCTTTCTCCGGTGCATGTCTCCCTTCGTTATGTAGGCTTAGTAACAATGGAAAATAATGTACACAGAAGTCCTGGGGGGCTCAGTCGGTGAAGCGTCTGCCTTTGGGTCAGGTTGTAATCCCAGGGTCCTGGGATTGAGTCCCGCATCAGGCTCCCTGCTCGATGGAGAGCCTGCTTCTCCCTCTGCCTGCCGCTCCCCCTGCTTGGGCTATTTCTCTGACAAATAAATAAATAAAATCTTTAAAAAAATAATATGTATGTGCAGAAGACAGATGAGCCAAAACGGGGGAAAATTTACCCTAAATTCTGTACCTGGGCCAAAGCTCCAAATGTAGTTCAGAGTCCTCCCCATCCCTGGAGGTGTTCTTTTGATTAAAAAAAAAAACAAAACATGAAATTTGGATATCTTACACTTTGTAAGTGCCAGCCTGAGTGCTTCCTCTTGGCTTACTCGGTGAGTGGGGCCTGAATGGTAGCCAGGGGCCTTGCGACCCTACCAGCGTCCCTAACCGAGGGACCATGGGCAGAATTCAGGGCACCCAAGAACCTCGGTGGAAAAAGAACACATCTTTATTTTCCCCAACTGCTAACTGAAATTTAGCATTTCCCTCCGTTATGGATAAAGGTAACAAGCCGGGGGCACCGACAGAATCTAAGACTTTGTCACCAGCGAAATCACATTGGAGGACAGTGACAGCTGCTGTTTTGATCTATAATCTGAGCCCAGGGCTACTGTGAATTAAAGAAGCTCTTACACCCTGTGAGATCTGTGTTCCTGGAAAAGCACAGATGTGCCTAAATCGCAATTAAAACTAGTTTAATTATTGTATTTCAATACAGTTGTTTCCTTTGGAATCCTGCAAGTTTAGTGTATTTAAAAACATTCTAAGAAGTGGCTCATTGGTTGTGTAAGACATCCAGCGGGGTCCAAGTTTCCCCAAAGGTTAAGAACCTCCAGATTCGAAGGAAATGTTTTCTTTTTTTCCTGAGTCACTGGTGATTCACTCTCAATTTTTAATTTTTAAAAATTCAGGACCCCTTTACGGAGCTCAGTTGCCTCCCACTTCCCAGCCAAGCCCGTTCTCATTTTTCACGGCCAAAGGCAAGCCCGGCGCCAGGGTCTGGGGGAGAAAGGCAGCGGGAAGACAGATACTGGGATGTCTCTGTCACGGAGGGAGCTGGGCAGGGCTGTTTTCAGTGGCCGCCTGCCCTTCCCTTGGATGCGTACACAGCTGGCTTTCACAGCACTGAGCCTGCCCTCCTGGAGGGAGCTTTTAGGAGAGAGCCCATCTCTGTGTCCACGTGTCCTGGTGTCTTTGGATGTGGGCTGCACGGTGGGGGTTGGGGCAGTGCGTGGCCCCCAGAGAGGAGGAGGCGGGCCCCAGCTGCCCCTGTTCAGGTGGTGATTTGCCCTCCTCTTTGCTGCTGGGCAGGAAGCCCCGTGGGCACTGGAGGTTTGTAGGGCAGCGGGTCAGCTCAGCATGGAGGGACAGAGTGCCTTCCTGCCACACGGCCGAGGGCATAGGCGGGTTGGTGCTGCTGGAGGTTCTGTCCCAGGCCTTCTGCCACAGCCCCTGGCCCACGGTTTTCCTATTACAGCTTAGTTCTTGATGTGCAGGAGCTTCCCTTTGAAGGCAGAGACTTCAGGAAACCAAATTCATTTATTCGTTGGCTAAATACTGAGCCTTAGGGCATGGTGTCCAGCTCCAGGAATGTGTGGGGAGAGAAGCAGGCGTGGCGCCCGCCTCCTGGAATTCAGAGTGAGCTTGGAGAGAGATGATAGGAAAGGAAATGTCACCATGTGTGGTGACGAGTGCCCAAGAAGACAGGGTGCCATGCTGGAAATTAATGGCAGGCGAGCTGGCATGGCCTGGGAAAGCCTCCTTGAGCAGGTAACGTCTGAGTGGTAACCTGGAGGGTGAACAAGGGTCCAGATATAGAAGGGAGAAGGAGGGACCAACATTGCACATAGAGGGCAAAGTTTCTAGAAAGGCCCAAAGGTAAGAAAGGGACTTGGTGTGGGGAGGGCCAGCATGGCTGGAGCACGGTCAGGGAGGTGGGCAAGGCTGAGGAGGATGTGGCTCGCAGACCGCAGGGCCGGGTTTGCGTTTCATTAGAAGTTCCGGGCAGGGTTGTGGCGTAATCCAGCGGAGTGCTGCGGGCAGCCTGCTGTGTTGTGAGCGTTCTGGTTTCTCGTGGCCTGGGAGGGCGGTCTTATTTCCGGGACCCCAGTGTCTGAGAGTCAGATGCAGCTAGGCATGGTTCCCCCTGGAATTACTCTCACTAAAACTACCCCCTGTTCTGGAACACAGTGTTTGAGCTGCCAGCACCTGCCCTCGTGCCTGTGGCCCCCACCTGCCCAGGGGGAGCGCGCGACCATCTGCAAGGACCCCCCCGGGCCGATCAGAGATGCTGGAGGGCCTCAGCTGGCGATGGAGGGCGCTGGCGGAGAGAACCCGGGCTCCTCACCGCAGGGAGGGTGTGCCAAGGCTGGCCCTGCACCGCGGCCCGAGGTCCCCGGCAGGACCGGCTGCTCACAGATAAAGCTGAGAACTTCCAGGCGCTGCAGGAGAGCATTACGCCACGCATGGCCCGGACAGCCGCTCAGGACGCACTGCGGTCCCCTCCATTCTCTCCTCTCATAATTCTGCCTCCTTGTTTGTTTCTACTAGTTTTTATTTTTATTTTTCCCAGCCTAAGCTCATTGGAGTAGCTTTGTGGGGTGCACCAAGAAAGTGCGGTTGAGGCCGGCATGACTGGGTTTGGGGGCCTCTCCCAGCCGGCTCCCTCCACCTCAGCAGAGCTGCTCAGGCTCAGGAAGGCCCAGCTTGGGGGGTGTCCGTGAACCACCTCGACCCACGGCGGTTTGGTTTCAGGGTCCGTCTCTGTGCAGCTACATCTATGCCTCCCGGGAAGGCAGCATTTGGCCCCAAAGCCCTAGGCTGAAAACCCTCCCACTGTGCCGATGCTCCCAGGGATCCAGCCGTGCAATTCAGATCTTTGGAAAGTGTTACTCTGGGGCCTGGGGCTGAGCAGGAGGCCACGGACCACGCGTGGCAGCCGAGGAATGGAGCGTCTTGACCAAAGCTAACGTAAGAGTGGAAACACATCTCCCGAGCAGTGCAGGCAGGGCAAGTGGGTTTTGCCCCAGGCCCAGATTGTGATGGGCCACTGGAGACATTCCAGAGGCCTGTGGTTGAAGTCTGATGAGGACACAGAAAGAGGAGGAGGGGCAGCTAGTGCTCACCACCCTTGCAAGGACTTCTATCCCTGGCCCGAGTGCCTGTCCTTCCATAGTGGGCTTTCCCCATGTTCTCAGGGGCTGGGTTCAAAGGAGAGCTTTGAATGCCAGGTGCCAGGGAGACGAGGACCAATTTTCTACACCAGCCTTCCCGTCCGATGCATCCTCCCCTGATGTGGACGTCACTTTCGTCCTGCTTCCTCCTTGACCCCAGTCCAGGTCCCCTTTGCTGCGCTGACTGCTCCGGAGCCTTCCTACGGGGGAAGCATGCTGCGCGGCTCTGGGGTGCGTCTCAGGCACCTGTCTCTCCAACATGATGCCGCGCCCTTTAAGAGTGCCGGGCATGCACCCTGTCTCGGATTCAGCACCATGCTGCTCACCAAAGAAGGACCCTGAGCAGCTGCTCTCCTGTCGCGTGCTGGTGTGGCTTGTGCCGGAGCCCTCGCAAACGACTGCTGTGACGGGCCCCCAAGGAGGAGAAGCTGGGGGGCCCCGACACGAAGGCTCTGAGCTAAAGGGTGGAAGGGATTTGTGAGTTTCCTTCAGGAAGACATAGCAAGCTCAGCAAAATTGTTGATGGGCTTTGGGCAGACACACCTGGGTTCGGATTCTGCCTGTTGTTGCTAGTTGGCTCCCGTCTGTCTTCCCATCTGTAGAATGGGACTAACACAGCACCTCCCTGTCACCTGTCCGCAGGGCCCATGAGAAGGAAGCTGGCGTCACGGTGCCGGGCACAGAGCAGGTGTCTCACCCGTAGCCTCTGTCGTCCTGATGGGCATGTGGGCTTTATGCTTGACACATGGAAATGCTCAGTCAATTGTAATAGTGACAATAGTATTAGTAAATGGTGATAGATGGGGTACTTGCGATTTAGCCTGCCCTGGGAAGTCTGGGTAGATGGTCCCCTGGGCTCCATTCTGAGATTAATTCCTGGGGAGCAGGGATGCGGGAGAAAACAGCTTTGTTTGGTGACAGAAGTGGGCTCAGCCCACCAGTCTCTGCAAAGCCACCTCATGATGGCAGCTAAGCAGCCTGATGGGGAGGCCCGGGCCTGGGGAATGTTTTCTTTCCATCCGTCTCTCGGAGACATTTCTTGCCAATCAGGGCGTTGGGAAGGCGGGTGGGGAACAAGGAACGCGTTGTCCTGCCTCCCGTTGCCTCAGCCGCCCGGCAGAGTTCACTCAGCGTGTAATCCTTGAGGCATGCGGAGCCCGCGGCGCAGCCGCCGAGGGAGGATGAATCGCCCCCTGTGTCAGGGAATTGGAAACAGATTGCTGGATGGGCCGGCGTGTCCCAGGTGGCCTCTCCCGGGTCCTGCCCGGGCCGCAGTGGGGGGTGTCTGAGGACACCGGGCCGGCAGGGCCTGTGCTCATCAGGTGGGGCTCACCTGGAGGACGTGGGCACCCAGCGATATGTGTCCTTCTCCGTCTTGTCTCCCTTATGTTTTAACGCTTATGCTCATAGCGGAGGCTGTTCTCTGGGGCAGAGGGGAGCAGCTCCTAGTGGGTTCAGGTTGGATCAGGAGGTCAGTAGATACGGAGCCTGGGGCAGTGAACCTCGTCAGTGACCCATGGTGGGGCCCTGGCCTCGTCACTCTCCTGCTCTGGGTCTGAGTCCTTATCTGTGATACAAAGTGAGGTGCGAGGAGTCGGGGAGGGGCTGTCTTCCAAGAGGAGATGGAAGGGGAGAAACTGAGAGATGATTTAATCCTGTAGTTCCTCACACTGGCTGCACAGCCGAGTCACCTAGGAGTTAAAACACCAATTCCCAGGCTCCCTCCTGATGGCCCAGGCAGACTGGGGGCTGGGGGCAGAGAGCGGAACGCGACACCCTCCCTGGTGACTTGAGGCAGAGCCAGTTGGAGGGGCCGAGCCAGCTTTTTGCTGCCTAGCTGAAACGTTTTAACGATGTCAACACGATTTTGTTTGTTTCCGTGCTCCCTGCGCCTTCCGCTTCCCTCCTCCCTCCGTGGCCCCCTGTGCGGGGCGTGGCTGCAGCCTCCTACCACCCCTGGGCCCACATCCTACAGGTGGTCTCAGGCTCTCCTCCCGCAAGCCTGGGGAAGGCAGCAGGCTCACTCCCACACTGGCCGTGTGCCGATGAGAGAATGCGTGCAGCCCGTGTGTGCCCCACGTCCCTTTTCTAGTCCTCGTGTGTCTCGGCTCCTTGTCTGCTGGGCTCTGGAGTGCCAGACGCTCACCTTTAACGGAGCCATAAAGGGAGATACTCAGAGAGAGGCCACAGCAGACGCTTATCTTTTTGAGAAGCCTGTCGGATGGCAGGTTGGGCAGGTGGGAGACAGAGAGGGAAGTGCATGGCTTTCTACTTCCTCAGGAGCAGGATGCTGTGGGACAGTGATGGGAGGGCCCCACGTGGCTCCAGGAGGCTGGTTCCCAGGTCCCTCACTTTTTAGGAGAGGGGTTAGCTTTACTACCATGGAGTTTTGGGTTGATATGAACTCTTTATTATTAACAGTAATTACTAGCATTTAAATAATGTTGGTGGGGCAGCTTGTAGGATGTGTGGGGCTCCAAACAGGTGTTCCTCCCAAGGCTTCTCTTAATAAACAATCAGAGTGTGACTCCAAATCAGAGTGTCAGCATCGTCCTGGTGGCCCAGGCTCATGCAGTCCCACTGACACATGCTGGTCATCAGTGGCCCAGGCCTGGCTGGAGCACCTGGCCTAACCCAGAGCTGCAGGGTTCCAAGCTCCTTAGAGCAACTGCTCTACCTTTCACAGGGAGGGCCGGAGAGTAGGGAGGAGTGAGGACCAGGGCTCACACGGTCCCCTCCTGGCTTGGATGGCATTGCCTAGCGGGCTGGTCCGAGCCATTGGAGGGAGTTCAGGAAATTTTGAGGGAGGTGCCCCAAAGCGTGGGCTCCCTGAGGTAGGGCCCTGGGATAAGGGTTGTTCAAGTCTAAGAGTGATATGATGTTCTGTCTGTATATCATCATAATTACACAATTATAACAATTTTTATTAGAACCATGGTGTTTATAACAGTATTATCTTTTTTGTTGTTTGTTGGCTATTGCATTAGCTGGGATCACATTCAGTTATGAGTGGTAGAGGTGGGAAAAACAGTGCCGTCCTGATGAGAGACGTGGATTTCTCGCTCGTGTCCTGGGCTGTTGGGACCAGTAGGCGCCGCTGCTGTACAGCCTGCGGGGACCGGGCCCTCCAGCTCAGCCCGCTGCCCTCCTGGGACTTGCCCCTGTGGACCAAGATGGTGGCCAACCCGTCCGAGTGCCCGGCAGCAGGATTGAGGAGATGGTGTCTTGTTCCTCTGCTCGAGGGGCTCACTCTGCATTGCTTTTGATTAGAAGGGCAGTTGGCCGTGATCAAATCCACTTTGTGGGGCCAGCATGGGAGGTCATCGGTTCGTGCTGGGACACGGAATAGCAGCTTTCTCCAGGAGAGTCTGAGCCCCGGGCTCCCGGCACGGGCCAATGCACTCAGTCATCGCAGAGCTCCCTCTCCCCCGTGCCCACACTCCTGCCGGCCTCCCTCTCCCACTCTCTGACTTGGGCTCTTCTTGCCCTCACCTTCTCCCCTTCTCTCTGGTGTTTATGATTTGCTCTGCTGGAAAGTAGTGGCTCTGACCCTACCCCATAGGGAGGAGCAGAGCTGGGGGCGGGGGCTCTGATGGGAAGAGGAGGCGTGCTGACGGGTGGCCACCCACCGCACAGGAAGGGATGTCCCTGCTCGCCCTGGCCTTGCTCTCTGTCCTGTGATGCGCTCACACTTGGTTATTTTCCTGAAGGGTGTGTGAGTCATGCTTGAAGCTCACCTCTGCCCCTCCTCTTCCAGCCCCCTGCTGCCTTGAGGTCCAGCTCAGTTCATCTGAATGGCTGTTTATTCAGCACTTCCCACATGAAGTATTTGGGATCATTTCCCTGGGAGAGTTTGCCAGAACAAATTAGGGGATCAGGATGTCCAAGTGTTGTCAAGGTTCTTGGGACTGGTTGTCAGTTTGCTTTCTGTTCCCATGAGTAGGGCAGGAGGCTGCTGTTTTTACCATGTCCTCGCCAGCACTGGGTGTTATATTTTTTTCATGTTTTGCAAGATATACCCTTTGGAGACCAATTTTCCTCACAGGTGGTTATCTTCCAAGATGAGTGGTCTGGGCTCTCCCAGGTCTTGGGCTGAGAAGGACTATTGGAGGGAAGGTGGGGGGTTGCTGAAGGGAAGAAAGGGGGAGATAGGGACCCTCGTGCTCTGCTGGATAAAGTAGAATCCAGTGTAGACCTTTGGGAGCTCACACTGCTTCTTTCCGCGTGGACACGATGAAGATTATGTATAGTTCACTTGGTGTGCCCCTCCCTGACAGACGTCCGCCAGTCCCCAGGGCCTATGAATGTGCTACCCTATGCAGCAAAAGGGACTCGTCAGATGTCACGTTTCGGACCCTGAAGTGGGGAGATGGTCCTGGATGATCCCAGCCTGGTGTCATCAGAAGGGTCGCTGTAAGCGGTGCGCATAGGACCAGAGTCAGAGAGGGACTGTGATGAGGGAGGCAGAAGTCCGGATGCTGAGGCCAGGAGCTGAGGACTTGGTACCTCTGGGCCCTGGGAGAGGCCAGAGACAGGTTCTCCCCTAGAGCCTCCGGACGGGCCAGCCCCGCCAGCACCTTGACTCAGGCCCACGAGACCCGGTTGGGACGTCCGCCTTCCAGAATCACCTGGAGGCAGTGAGGTCGTGTGGTCTTACACCATGGCGCTCAGGATCATTTGTCACAGCGGCTCTGCTTCTGCGCATTTCACGAGTCCGCGTGGAAGGGCATGTGAGGGTGTTTGTGGCGGAGGGAGGGGGAGCTGGGGAGGGCTGCTGAGACCCCTGGGCAGTGGCAGGCGGCAGGTTGGGGCGAGGTGGCAGGGGAGTGGTGGGCGGCAGGCAGGGGCCTTGGAGACTGCAGACCAGCTGTGCAGAGTGCTGTGGGGCAGGGGGCCTGGGGCTGAGCAGGAGGACGGGCTGGCACGGGGGCACCGCTAGGCGAACGTGCGGAACACCAGGTAGGAGACCCTGTGCATGGCCCAGTGGAGGACAGGGTGGCTGAAACCTATCTCTGCCCCCGAAACCCCTCCCCGTCGTGGCCTGAATCGGTGGTCCCAGGGTGTCCATAAGGGCCCGTGGTCTCTTCAGCATAGACTGAGTGTCTGCACAGGGTCTGGGTTCCCTGGGTAGATGCTTGTGTTGTGTTGGAGCCGTCGCAGGCCCGGGCTGTAGCAGCCGGACTGGAGAGCGGGGATGGGCTGGCCGGCACGCTGAGGAGCTGGCCCCTGTCGGCCAGGCCTCCCCCTCCCGGGCCTCTGTGAGCTCAGGCCGGGGGCAGCAGGGCCACTGTCCCCAGTCCCTGCTTCACCGCTACCAAGGTCACCTGCAGAGGGGACAGAGGTCTCCTGCTTGGGAGGGGAGAAGCAAGTCCCCTCAAACCACCCTGCCCCAGCACTGCCTTGGCCAGCCTTCTAGATAAACACGGGAGTGTTTAAAGAATCCACGGGGAGGGGTTTGGGCCTCACTCTGAGCCAAGCTGGGACCCACCCACTCTTGGGACGGAGCAAAGCCATCGTCCTCCATGTCTGGGTGCCGCTTCTCGGTCCTGCCAAGGTCCTGCAGCGGGAGGCGGCTCCTGGCCACGGGGCTGCGTTTGGGTAGGCTCCGGTCCCCTCCTGGAACGCAGGGCTTCGTGGAAAACCTGAGCCCCGACGCACTCACAGAGGAAATTCCAGGGTGCATTTGCTGGCAGATGCATCTTAGAAGGCGACTGGTTACATTGGCACCGTCCCAGCATGCTCCCCTTCCTGCCCTCCCACTCCCCAACTTCTCTTTTTCCCTTCAAAGAAAAAAAAACATCAAAACCAGAGACAAGCCCGAAAGCATAACCAAACCAACTGGAGAGAACCCTACTTAGTCAAGAAAAATGACGAGGCCTTCAGGGCATAGAATCACGCATGCCTGTGGACTGGTTAGACGAGAGGCCTTCCCTGCACGGAGGGCCTCACGCACACATTCCTCAGCTGCCTTCTTTCGAGGACCTACAATAGACCAGTTTTGTTTTTGTGTTTAACTGAGGCGTAGCTTAAATCTAATCAAGTGCACTCCTATGGAGGGTGCAGCTTGGAGAGATGCTACCGGAGTCCCCTGGAGCCCCCCGGCATGCTCGAGGGCGCCCTCATCCTCCTTCCTGGTCAGCTCCCTGCACCCCAGCTCACCACGACCCTGAACATGCGCTTCACTTTGCTGCCCTCGAGCTTGGCGTCCGTGGCGTCACACAGCTCGTCCTGCTCCGTGCGGCCTCCTTCCCGTGTGGTTAGTGTGTCGTGCTTCTGTGTGCTGGGGTGTGGCTGGTCTGCTCTTCTCTCCGCTGCCCAGAACTCCGCTGTGAGAGCATGCCCCAGTGTGGGTACACGCCTCTTTGCTGACGCACGTGCGCCATGTCCATTTTCGGAGACACAGTGAAGTGCGCAGAAGCCTTGTTCTTCAGTGTCTCCGTGCCATGGTAACCCCGGTGCGGATAGAGTGGTTAGCATCCCCAAGTCATAGGTGGGAAAAGGGAGGCACGACAAGATTTCGTGCCTTGTCTAAAGTCCCCAAGTAAGGAGCAGGGTTGGGAATCCGGCCAGATCACATGCTGGAGAAACCAGATCTTTGCAAAAAGCATAGCATTTCAGGAGCAAAGTAGCTGAAGACTCAAGGGCTGAGAGGCACAGGCAATTTGTTGGGGTTAAGAATTCCCCTCTTCCTCCTTGGCAGAGGGATGCCCGGCCCATCCCTCTCTCCCCATCCTTGCTGTCCCCACCCAAGCCCAGCTGTGCGCTCAGAGCCCGAGAGAGCCCCTGACAGCTGCGTTAGATGTTCTAGGGAAACGCAGGCTCTCTCTCAGCTGTTGGGGGAAAGCCTTGCAAATCCTGTGACAAACAGCTCTAATCTGGTGTTTAATGTGGAGCCTGATGTCAGCAGCAGCGAGTGGGGGCACGGGCTTTGGGAAACACAATCGGTGCCAAGCCTGGGAGTGTGCATCTGGCTCTCCCCGGGCAGCCAGCCTGCTGATCCCCCAGCTGAGCACGGCTGGAGGCTGGATGGCTTCCCCGTGGCCTCGTGGGCTGGGTTTGCAGACCGTGGGTAGACATGAGCCATGTGAAAAGCCAGCATGGCCTCAGCGAGTATGAGCTGACTTGTTTTCCATGGTTCACAACTGGGGCTCGTGACTTGAGCAGTCTACCCTGTGGGTCCCTTATCTGAGTCCCTTATCTGAGACCCTGGGGGCTATATCTGTTTCAGAACTCAGGGTTTGTTGGATTTTGGAATGTTTAATCATTGCTTATATTGTATATCATTAACAGCCCCGTGGGATCCTGGGCATTCTGGGTAATGAAACTCACGGAGCTTCTGCAGCAAAAACCATATGGGTAGGCAGCCTGGACCAGCCTCGCTGCTGTCTTTGGGGATGACTCCACTGCCAATGAGCGTGCTGCAAATTTGGGGAGAAACTTGCACAATTTGGGAACTGATGATACGGGGTTGGATTATGGCTTCAGACCACTGTGAGACAGATGAGCTCATCTATGAAGGGTGTATAAAGCAGATGCGAGGGACACAGCATTCATGACCAGTGTGTGCATGTGCGTGTGTGTGCGTGTGTGTGGTGTCACTTTGATTTTGTGGTTGTTTTCATCCATCCTTTGCTTGTGAGTCTGCCGTTCGGGACCGCTCATCTCTGCATGTGTGTGCCAGGAAGGCGTGGGCGCTGCAGGTGACGGATGGCCACGTCTCGGCGTCCTCCGAAGGCGGGCTCGCTCACGGGTGTGGCCGTTCCCTGGGGACCTGCACAGCACTCCGTCAGCCCGCCCTCTGCCCTGGGACTTCCTGTCAGCTCAGAGCAGCCACCTAGACATAGGGGGTGGACGGGAACAGCGCTGCGAGTGTGGTCTTGGTGATCATTTCCGTCGGACTTTGCTGGTGGAGATGGTCACCAAGATCCCCCCGGTATGAGAGGCAGGGACATCCTAGCACAGGGCGGGAGGAGCGTCAGCATCATATCCATAAGACAAGCGTGTGACGTGGGATCACTTGTGCTGGTAATCTTGGGACAGCCCCTGCCGGCCACAGGAAGCCTCCCTGGGGGTCTCTCAGGCCCCCGCGGTCTGGACTCCTGCTGGGGCCCAGACCACTCTGTGCTGCCCGGGGCCCTGTGGCCACCTCCAGTCCCCAGACCCTTGAGGCTAAACGTAGTTATCAATGTCCTTGGTCATGGTAAGTGTGAAAAAATTCAAAGACAATTTTATAACGTACTTATTTATGACCTAGGTATTTATTTTATATAATTATATTTTATTTATGATGTCCTTATGATACATTTACACAACTATATTATATATTTATGTTTTATTAATTTTTAAAAACACTTGTTTTATAGGGGTGCCTGGGTGGGTGGCACCGTCCATGAAGCATCCAACTCTTGATTGTGGCTCGCGCCCTGATCTCTGGGTGGTGAGATCGAGCCTTCTGGGTGCTCCATGCTTGGCGTGGAGCCTGCGTAAGATTCTCTCCCGCTGCCCCTTCGCCTCCCTGCTTTCGCTCAGTCTCTCAAAAAATTTATTTCACTTTATACAGTTATTATATTTTTATTACTTTCACACAATAGTTTTTTATTCTGCATATAATGTATATAATAAATATAGTCAAATTTATATGTTAAATATATTTACTTATGTATAAACATTTTGAAATGATTATAAAATTTACTACTTTAATTACTGGTGATCCTTTAATAAAGACTAGAAATTTTAAAAAAAAGATATTTATTTATTTATTTATTTATTTATTTATTTATTTATTTGACAGAGAGAGAGATCACAAGTAGGCAGAGAGGCAGGCAGAGAGAGAGGAGGAAGCAGGCGCCCCACCGAGCAGAGAGCCTGATGCGGGCCTCGATCCCAGGACCCTGAGATCATGACCTGAGCCAAAGGTAGAGGGTTTAACTCACGGAGCCACCCAGGCATCCAAGACTAGAAATTTATGACCATACTGGGGATGTCTGTCCAGATGTTGGTTTTTCACAAGTAGTTCAGTAGGAATCATATGTCCTCCAGGAAGATTTCCTGGAGGTACTTTTAGGGAATATTTCTGGGGATATTTCCGCACAAATGCAGAGAGTTACCAGCAGTGAGAAGGGGGCAGTTGGAAGATTGGTACTTAAGTGCCCACTAGTGGGTTGTCCTAGTAGAATGATTAAGAAAAATGAAAAACAAAATAAAACTTTACACATGCTCATGGGTTGCTGAGACACAAGAGATAGACTGTCCAACTTAATTTTTCAAGAACATCTTGGGCACCCAGAGCTGGAGGGAGGCCTGGGGACCAGATAATCATGTGCACCTCAAGTTGGAGCACACATAACCCCAAGGGCAGGCAGAACGGGCAAGAGAACTACGACATAAACATGCAGGCTTTGGTTTTCCCTAGATGCCAGGCAATCTAAAACATTTCAGTATGCAAACAAACATGGATATATTTTGGAGTGGAAGGTAGAATCTCCATAATTTTTTTAGGATAAAACAAAAGACTTCAAAGAAATTCCATACTGGCAGCAGCCTGGCTGAGGGAAGATCTCAGATACCTCCCATCCGCCCTGTCCGAGGTCCAGTACTTCCGTGGGGTGGGAAGCATGCGAAGCCGTGTCCTCACTGGGCCGTTCATACCGGGTATGAGCTCGCTACAACACTCGTCCCTCGGGCAAGAAGTGCTGAGGACAGAAAGGAAGGAAGGGCGCGGGGAGGAGGAAGCTGCTGCCCGCAGGTCTCCTGGAGGAGCTGGGCTGCCCCTCCAGCCCCAGCCACATGTGGCTATTGACCACAAGTCCAGCTGCTCTGCGCCGTGGAGGTCTGTGGTTGTAAACACACAGTACTTTTTGAAGATTCAGTATGAAAGGAATTCAGAGTATCTCATTCATTATTTAGATTGATTATACAGTGAGATGATGATACTTCGGGCATATTAGGTCAAATAAATATATATTTCATTCATTTCTTTTTATTTATTTAATGTGGCTACTAAAAAAGTAGAAATATTTATGTGGCTCGCATTATATATTTTTTATTGGCTATGTTGGGCCACAGTGTAATGTAATAGATTTAATGTAATAGACCATGGACCTGTGTCCTTCCTGTAACATCTTGGGTGACTAGTTTTGGGCAGACAGTAAGGTCTGTCTTTTTTTGAGCTCCAAACCCTGGGCTTGCCCACCCCCACTGCTTCGTCGACCGTGTTGTGCTGGGAATTCCCACTTCCCTTGACCGTCCCAAGGCAACCCATCCTTCGAACAACAGCTCAGGTCTCCTAACTGCCAAAAACATTCTTTGTCTGAAAGCGTCCTCCACCCAGCTCCACAGACAGTCTCTCCTTAGAAGTCTTAACAAGCTTGCTCTGCCAATAATTAATGTGATAAATTAGTAATTCACTAATCAATAATCGGTTCTCTTTTCTTATGTGGTTAAAAGCAGTGGCGTGGCCTTTTGTTGTTTCTCTGGGCAGGTGCTCCAGGCCTGTCATTGTTGAGGGGAGGCTCAGAGGTGAGGTGCTCGCTCAGGCTCACATTGGAAGGGAGCAGGAAGGCCAGGATCCCAGCCGGGCAGCCAGTGAGCTGTGCCATACTTCTTCCTAACAGTCGGTTCATTGAGCTGCACAGGGCTGGATATCCCCATCCGTTTACCGCAGCCCCACACCCTGGAGCAGAAGCTCTCAGTTAGGGGCATCAGAATCCCCGCCAGTGCCTTCCTCCAGCTGCCAGACCCTGCACGAGCCACATAGGCACTTCCTTTGTCTCCCTTGATGTGACTCCATTCTGGCCAATAAGCCAGAGAAGGTCAGCAGAGAATTTCAGGGAAGAGTTTTATTCCTCAGTAAAGGAAAATAAGTGCTGTGAAGGCTCATGAGAAGATATTCTTTTTTTTTTTTTTTTTAATTCTCCTGGCCTTGCACTGAATGTGGTTGAGGTGACTGGTGTTACAGCAGCCACCTTGGGACCATGAGGTGATAACATGATGGGGAGAAGTTGAAGGCGGCAGAGCAGAAAGACGAAAGGGCCCGGGCAAGGATGACGTTGTGTCGCCAAGATAACCACAGGACCACCTACCTATGAACTTTAAAAAAAAAATGTGATACAACTGCATGTTTTTTGTTTGTTTGTTTGTTTTTATCATTTAAACCATCTTTAGTTGAGCATTCTTTTCCTTATACCAGAATGCCTCCTAACTGATAGACACTCCACTTTATCACAGAGAAAAAGAACTCATGCGTTAACCATAATATGTCATATAAATTAATGCCTCCACGGAGGCAGAAAGAGATGGTCTTACCTTTCCAAAGTGTTGGCCAATCTTAACTTGAATCATCCCAGCAGCTATGGCTTCTTGAGGCCAGACCTGGTGGGCCTTGATGGGCAGTGTCTCATTTAAGTGTCTCGAACACTCTGTGGGGTAGGCATCCCCCACAGAGCCACCTGTACGCAGAGAGAACCATGGCTCGGAGGGGTGCCGTCACGTGCGCTGAGTCCCCGAGCAGGTGCCGAGCTGTGGGAGCCGAGCTGGAGCCCTGACCGCCACACGTGGTCCTCTCAGGCTTCTGTGCGCCGAGCTTCATGCGTGTCTCTGTAATGAAGCAGGCGTGTGCTCTTGGCATAGTCTCTCTCCAAGTAACGCCAGTGAAGACGTGTGGACGAATGAAGAAAAGGTGCCCTCGGTCAGAGAGTGCATGGGCTGTGCGGTCCCGGGCAGGCCACTTCCCGTGGGTCCGCATTAAACACGTCAGCTGTTGTGAGTTTTTCTTTCCTGCAGGTCGGCAGCTTCTAAATGGACACATCACATTCTTGATCTCAAAATAACCCACGAAAGACATAAAAAAGAAGAAATGTTCAGTAAGTTTATAGTGTTTCCCTTATGCCAATAAACAGGGGAGGCCAGCATGTGATCGTCGGTGACCGGGTGACCGATCTCCAAACATGAAACGTGCTCCTCAGAGAAGTTCAAGCGTTCATGGGAAGGAACTGAGTTCTGCTCAACATTAGTCTGGGATAAACTTGTGGAATAAATCAGCCTTCTTGTGAGAAATGAAATGAATTTGCCGTTCTGAAAATAAGCTAATCTTTCACAGTCTGTGGTCTCTGCAGAGGCAGTTGAATGAAACAGTTTTTGCGGCTGGTGTTTTAGCATTTTTTTCCCCCTGTTATTGGCATAGTCAGAAGTCCCAAGAACTATCTTCCCCAACATCCTTTGTTCCCAGTAGAATTATAGATGAATTTCTTTTAAACTCTCAGAAACAAAAACAAAAAGAAGAGCCATGTATATAAAGTATTAGAGATGGTTTGATTTTCTGTATTGTAGGATGAACATAACTGGAGTCTAAAGTTTAATGATGCGATAATATTAAGCATTTTTAAGTACTGACTGTATGACAGGCATTTTGAAACGTCCTTGCAGAAACCTTGTAAGCTGATCCAATATTATGGCCCTTTTACAGATGAAGAAAGTAAAGATGAAATCCCCCGTCTGACTTCACAGAGCCAGGATGAGAAGAACTTGCATTTAATTTTAGGTCTGTCTGGCCCCGGGGCCCTTTCCCTCACTGCTGGTCTTTTTGGAAATGAGGTGTCTTTCTTTGGAGTCCCACGGGAGCCAACCCCGAGTCAGGGATTTGGGTGCCTTCCTTTCTCATGCACACACCTTGGAGGAGGGTTGTTCACAAGGTGGCTGTATGCTTCATTTTGTGAAATCAACCTGGGGTTAGCCAGAATGGTGGCCCCACTCACACTGGCAGCGTATGAGAGGTCCGGTCCTCAGTGTTTCCCGGGCAGTTGAGATCGTCAGTCTGTTTGGACTTAGGCATTCTGGCGGGCATTAGGGCTACCTCAATATTTGCATTATCTCAGTGGAAAGGCAGGTTTTGTGCTTTTTCACATGCTTTTGGGCCATTTACATCCTTTGCTAGATGCCTCTTCAAGGCTTTGGCTAGTTCTTTACCTGCCTACTTTGTCTTTTGTCTTACTGATTCATAGATGTTCTTTCTATACTGAGCCCTTTCTCAGGTATATGTATTGCAAACCTACCCTCCCATTTGTGACCTACGATTCCTCTTGTAAAATTGTCTCTTGGGGCTGCCTGGCGGGCTCATTCTGTGGAGTGTTCGACTCTTGATGTCGGGGTTGTGAGTTGGAGCTTGCCGTTGGGCGCAGAGGTTACTTCAAACATTGTTATCTTTTAATGAACAGAAGTTTTTGATTTTGATGAAGTAGAATTCAGAGGTCTTCCTTTTTGGTTAGTGCTTTTTCTGTCCTAGGTAAGAAATCTTTGCTTCTCCATTGATCTTTAAAGCAATGGTCCCCAAATGCCTCTGGGTTTTTCTTGAGGGTAGGAGTTCAACTGGAATTCATGGAGGAGAGACTAGCTTGCTTATTCCCTGGCCCCAGCTTCCGTTCCTGGATTCTTGTCCTTAATTTCTCGGTGGGAGAGCTGCATCACGTGGGGCTTTGGCGAAGAGGCATATGTTTATGGTCCTTGGAGGAGTGGGTGAGGTTCCCGCCTCCACTAGAAAGTAGATCCATTTGGAAGATAATCTGCTTCATTTTCAGGTATAAAAGTGGAAAGTAGCTGGGTTTCGCTGGAAAAGACTGTCTTTGAGGTACTGGGATTTTCAGACACCGCATCTCTGTTAAACCAACAGTAAAATGAGGAAAGGAGAGAATGAATATGAATGTGATGGTGGTCAGGAGGGGCACCGTGAAGCAGTTGGCCATGCAGACAGGGACCGGTCTGGATGGTGGCCCTCCCAGGACTATGCCAGTGACCACTTCTTCATGGAGAGGCGTCTCCTACACGAGAACCCAGCGTTCTTTAATCATAGAGCTAAGAGAGCAAGGTACATGAAGCGATTCCCTCTCTCCTCTGCAGTGACTGTGCCCTCACTTCCCAAAAGGAACACAGAAGGGAAGGAAGGGAGACTGGAGACACCTAAAGGTGATGTGGTTCCTTCCTTCCTGCCCATCCTCCACCTGTCCTGCTTATCTCGCCTTCCCTACCTGTCCCATTCTGGTTGGGTTACCTCCTTGGAACTCAGGTCTCAGCTGTGTCCTCTTCAGAGTGGGGACAGCAATGGTGCCATTTCCTGGGTCCGCTGGAGGACCCGGAGTGGGGGCCGAGACCCACCAGTTGTCATGGTTCCTGCTCTGGCTTTGCTTCTGAAAACATCATCCCTCTGGATGCCTTTTCAAATTATACACTCTAATGATTTGATTTGTTAGGAGCAAATGTATCCTTTTTCTTGGAGTTTTGTGGCTAATCATGAGGCTGACATTGGACTTGACATTTTCCTGTCTGATTCTGGGAAGCACTTTCAATCTATAGAAATGAGCCACAACCATCTGCTTATGACTCTTTCCGGCAATCTAACTGTCCTCCAAGAAATACCAATTTCCAAAGACAGAAGTAGGGAGAAGTGACCAGGAAGTGGTTGTCAGCACCATGCAGGCAGAGGTGTGGGTAGGATTCCCTTCTAGGAATTTAAGCAAACAGGAAAAACGTGTCTTTTCTGCCCTACTTGGTGAAATGCAATATAAAAAAAGCAGTGAAAAAGAAATGAAAACTCCAGCCAAGAAATTTGTCTAGGACATTTTGTATCTGTGGTCCTTCTTGAGTACTGATGTGAATATCTTCAGTTTGTAGATGAGGAGACTGAGCTCACAGAGATCATGTGGCTCCCTGAAGGACTTGCAGCCCCCTTAGTGCAGGGAGAAGGCACTAACATCTGCTGTGATTTACTTGAATAAGTCTAGAAGCCAGACCTCCCTAAGTGTGACGTCTTCTGACCTATGAGGGTCCAGGATCAGATGTGGTCAGAGTGCACGGCTTCTTCCTCTTCTGGGAGTTTCATGCCTTCCTTGGCTGGGGGCAAGTCCAAAGGCCAGAACTGGGGTTATGTAGGTCTATTGCAGCCCACTGCTGTTCCCTTGTATTTGACTAATGGTGTCCTGATTTTCCCAGGGGACACCCTCTTCCCTAACTTCCTTCCTTGCAGTTGGGCTGGCCTTCCCTTTCACGTTCCAGGGTTGAACCCTTTCCCAAGACTTACTGATGACCATGCTCACCCCCTGAGCATAGGGCAACTCAGGGAAGGCCACACAACCCGGGTCTCTTCTGCTGGTGTTACTGGGACACCATCAAGGCAGAAGCACAGAGCCACAGGCCGGAGGAAAGACTGGGAGTCGACCTTGTGTGAGCCCCTTGTCGCTGAAAGAGCCCCCGCCAACACAGGGCTGGAGTTGGACACGGTTGGTGGTGTGTCATCTTGGGGGAGACAGGTGCTGGACGTCTTCTGTTTTCCCTGGGGACCTCCTGGGTAAGTCTGCACCTCCCCACCCAGCTCTGTGCCCCAGAGGCTGATGCTCCCCACTCTCTACCTTCAGCTTGGGTTTCCCAACGAGGCATGACAGGGACCCGAAGGTGGAAGGAGGGAGGCTGGCATATTTCTCCTGCCCGAGTACCTCTGCCTCAGGCCACAGCTCTGGTCAGGCGGTTCTCCCCCTGCCGCTACCTTCCCTGGGTTCTGGGACCTGCTTCCTCCCCTCCCTGGGATGCTGACAGGCCTGCTCTAGGGCATCTGCACTCTCCCTGTGGTTTCCTTACATTCTGCCTACACCTTAAACTGTCCTCAAATCCTCTCTTTTTAATGTGCCATCTGCTTCTCTCTGGGGCCCTGACTCCGTGCTGTTTCTGTTTAATATTTACTGGAAGGATGAAAAGACTGGACACTAAGAACTAAAGAGCTAGGTGATACCCCAAGCTGAGCTCCTTGAATGATGAAATCGGAAGTCCAAGATGAAAATGAGACAAAATGAGGTTGTCTCTGTGCAGGCCGAAGGCAGGAGCGTTTGTTTCTGTCTGGATGGACACTCAGCGCGGAGACGGTCTCTGTGTCATTTCCTAAGAGCTTGGATTGCATTTTAATTATTTCCCTTGAAATTAACATAGTTCACTTTTTCTTGAGCTATGTTCAAACTTTCCAGCATATCCTATCGTGAGGAAATGCTTCTATAAATCGGAGTGAATGTGGGGTTGGAGACTGAGAGGAGCGAGATAGATGTTTATATGTGGGTGTTTTATGTTCTACTCTTGTGCAAAACTTTAAGTGTGTATTTGCAAGAGGCATTTTCCAGACTGCTGGCCAGTAAATCCTGAGGACATTCTGAGTGTGCTCCCTCTACCTCCAAGGGATGGCTGGGCATCCAGGGTCACTCCTCTGTCCTCGATTGTGGGAGGGGGGCACAATAGTCAGGTCGGAGTGTGCTCCCTCTACCCCCAAGGGATGGCTGGGCGTGCAGGCACACTTGTCTGCGCTGCATTGTGGGAGGGGGCACAATAGTCAGGTCAGACCTGGGATCCAGTGCAGGCTCTGCCATCTACTAGCTTGGGTGTGTTCTTCAGCTTCTCGGCCCATGTTGATCAGAGGGGAGTCAGGCAAAGACAGCCAAACCCCCAGTCCTCAGGTACCTCCTCTATGCTCCAGCCGCCGCTGGCTGTTCTTAGCTGGGTCTTAACCACTGTGGGGACTCTCAGACTCTCAGATCTGCACTTCTCCTGGAAGGAGTTTGAATAGCTAAAGGGCTGCCTGCAGAACCAGATCTTGTGGAAACGGTCAGGAAGTCTAATTTGCAGAAAGGATGGCTTGTGGAGGAGTTTGTTGAAACCTGGGTTCAAATCCTGACTCCTTGTCTTGTTACCAAAGTACCAGTGGGCATGCTGCCTTCCCTGGATCACGGCATGGGAATAAGAGTCCCTCTCTTAGAAGGGTTCTGGGGGGGCTCCAGGAGCGTCATGCCCGTGAACCCTCAGCCATTGCCTCGCACCTGTGAGTGCTCCAGACAGGCAGCAGAAGCCAAACAAGAGGAGAAAAGCCACGCATCCATGCACTCAATAGATATTTACTGCGCTCCTGCTTCGTGTGAGATGTGCTCTATCATATGAGCCGTGGGGTGAGGAATGAGGTGAACACGGCCTCTGCCTTTGGGAGAAGAAAGACGTTTTTAGCGATGACACAAATAGCTAAAGAATGGCAATTAAAAAAAAAAGATTTTACTTATTTTTTGACAGAGAGACAGCAAGGCAGGGAACACAAGCAGGGGGAATGGGAGAGGGAGAAGCAGGCCTCCTGGTGGGCAGTTTCTTACTCCTGGGCAGGGCACTTGACTGGGGATCCACAGGCTTTGGTCTGCATGACGCTTCCGAAACACGGGCTCCTTTGATCTGGGCTCAGCCATAATAATGATAATAAAGGGTCTGGCAAGGTTGTACAAGTACAAGTCAGCATACAAAAATCAATCGTGTGAGGATACACCAGCAATGACAAATTTGAGAGTGAAATTAAGAAAGCGATTCTGACAATAGCATCAGAGTGAACTAAGGAATAACGTGAACTAAGGAGGGCAAAACTTGCACTATGGAAGCAATGGAATATCGTTGAAAGGGATTAGCGAGGGCCTGCATCCATGGAGTGACGTCCTGTGTTTATGTCCTGACCATACAGAAATACTGCCCACACATGGGCAGCACTCCCTAGGTGGTCGGGCCACATGAGGGCTGCCCAGCAGGACGTGTCCCATCAGATATCTGACAGCGAGGACACATGAGAGGTACTTCTTACATCATAAGGCAGTGTGGGGAGATCAGTGGTGTAATTATATCTGAACATATACGTTTTATATTTTTGTATTTTATATTATTAAAAATATTTATACTTCACATTTCATATAAATTTTGTGTACATGAATGCTTCCCAGGTCATAGACGAGTGGGGCATTCAAGTGGTACAGTATGATCTGAGCATGTGTGAGAGCTCCCTGCTGGATCTCAGGGTCGCCGGGGCTCCGGAGACTCAGGGTATATATGAACGTACGCCATGGTGCACGCGTCTGAGCCCCAGTGCTGGTCTGGAGAGCTGGCGTCGGCCCTGAGTGCTACCCCACACCGGCACAGGCCGTGTCACCGAAGCACAGCCCTTCCTCCCCTCCCTGGACTGATGATTGTTTTCATACCAGGGACGTTGACTGAGGGCTGCATGCTACTTTCCCGAGCTTCCTACGTGTGTTAAACCATTCCATCTTTCCCAAGGAATCTTGCCCGTTGCTCTTGGAGCACCCACAGGCTCCAAGAGGGTAGGTAACCCGCCCCAGGTCACACAACTAGTTATGGGCAGAGCTGAGACTTGAACAAAATATGCTTGACTTGGCACAGGCCGAAAGGATAGAGATGCTTTCCCCGCTTGTCATGCTCTCTGCTCGCGTCCTGGGGGCGGGGGAAAGGGCTGGCTGCATCTGCGTCATCCGTGGGACACAGACCCTGTGTCCCCTCACCCCAGCCGCTCCCTGACTGTGGTCATGTGTGAAGTGTCGGGCTGGGCCCTGACCTGTGGCCAAGCTCTGCAACAGCCTGCAGGGTCATGTGTGGGGACCACCACCGGACCCCGGCTTTTCCTCGGGGCGCCCAGAGCTGGGAAGTGCGTTCCGCAAGCTTCCCTGGAGAGCACCGTCTTCACAGACTTCGGTGTGCAGGGAGCTATGTTAGAACAGAGCAGAACAGAAAACCAGGACCCACTCCTAACAAATGTGACCGTGGCGGCTGCCGTCTGTGTCTGCTTCCCGGTGTTCCTTTCTCTGAGCTGCATTCAGGGGACAGGAATCCTGACAGCTCACCCAGGGGTCCTGGTGGAGCGGGCAGGAGGGGAGCCCCGGGTCGCTGGGTCTCATAGCCTTGCCTATGAGCACAGCTCCGTGGGGTCAGGGACACCTGACTGTGCCGCTGCATGGTTGGGGACCTTGGCAAACGTCCCGGTGTCCGTGGACCTGAGCATCATCTGGGACTTGGGGCTGATGGCACCTCACCGCCACGTGAGAGCGGTCGGGAGCGTGGACGTGAACCCTCGGGTGATCCGGGAGGTTGGCCCCAGAGGGATGGTCGCTTAATAAAGGCTGGGTGGTTGGTAAACCTTCAAGAACAAGTGTGAATGGGCTTAGAGCCACATGCTGGCCTCTCTGGGCTCAGGAGCGTGCCCTGTGCTCCACCACACGGGGCTCCCCACGTCATGCTCTAGAACGGGGCTTCTCCAGCGGGGTTCTTCGCACACAGCACGTGGCACTCCATGGCAGTGACGGGACTGTCCCAGAGAGAACACAGGAGGGGCCTGTGGACTGGGGGCTCCTCAACCCCACAGAGCAGCCCTGTGCAGAAGGTCTGTTTCATACCCTGGGAGAGATTTTATGGAAGAAATGACCGTGCTCCTGGGTTATAGACGGAGGCTGCCCAGTTAACGTGTTTTGTGAGTGCTGAGTCAGTGAGATCAGATGAACGGGCTACAGGATTCAGGTGACACCGAAGAGTAAGGTGGGCTAGATAAACATGGGCGTGAATTCCAGTTCTCATCCAGGCTCCCCGCAGACGGGGGCTTCCGAAGGTCAGAGTGTGGGGTCCTGCCTCTGTAGCAGGGTCTGCTGACGTGAAATACCTCGGGATTATATTACGTGGGAGGAGGCGGATTGGCTAGTCCTCAGGATTGCTTCATTTGGAAGGAAAGAGGAATGTGAAGTCAGCGGAACTTCAGACAGAATGCAGGAGGTCTGGTGCAGGCACCTCCTTCCAGAGCCGCCGGTGTCCAGCAGCGGGTCAGCTCGCGGGGGCTGATGGGCGGGGTCACCCTGCTCTGAAGGGCACGGCCACGGGCAGCGCTGCGGGCGCTTGTGGGGCGGGGACGGCACTCTCGGCACTGTGGTGTATCTGGTTATAAGGTTCGTTCTCTGAGCCCAAGTCTTGGCTGGGGGCTGATGGTCCTTAACAACTCCCAGCCACGCGGCAGCCTCTCCTTTCTAACAGCGAGCAAGCCTCAACTCAGAGTCCTAGGAAGGCAAGTGTAGCAGATTTCTAAAAATTATATTTCTATTCTCTTTCTTTCTTTTTTTTAAGATTTTATTTATTTGACAGAGAGAAGCGCAGGGGGAGTGAGAGAGGGAGAAGCAGGCTTCCCGCCGAGCAGGGAGCCCGATGTGGGACTCGATCCTGGGTCTCCAGGATCATGACCTGAGCCATGGTCAGTCGCTTAACCAACTGAGCCCCCCAGGCGCCCCTCTATTATGTCTTTCAAAAAGAAGAATGATATTTGTGTTTCGTTTACAGAAGGGATATGGTACTTCCTCTGAAGCAAAAACTGAGACTTTCCAGAGAAAACCTCAGTGACTCAGGTCCACATGGCTGATGGGGAGTTGCACCAGAGCGTCTGCCTTGGTTGTAGAAAGCCCTGCAGGTACTCCTTAGAGGACCAGGAGGGGCTGTCGTGGTGGAGAATCTGGGGCCTCTTGGCCTTACCCAGATGGTTGAAATTCGCATCCCTGTGTATGGGCCCCTGATATGATGATGTCCTGAGGACACAGTCTGTGTGTCTGTGATGCATAGACTGAATCCGATAATGAGGAAATGTCAGACCAACTCCAACTGAGGCAGATTTGGCCATCCGTGGGCTTGTACCTCCAGCAGAGCAGTGCTAGGAGACCCAGGAAGAAGGAGGGATGTCTCCAATTCAAAGAGGCTAAGTAGACAGGAGAGCGGGTGGAGAA
>PITA01003211.1:84070-143742 GCA_004023965.1 Spilogale gracilis
GCCGTGTGGGGGTGAGGACTGTGCACACGAGTGTGTGAGTGAGTGTGCCGCCGTGTGGGGGTGAGGACTGTGCACACGAGTGTGTGAGTGAGTGTGCCGCCGTGTGGGGGTGAGGACTGTGCATGAGTGTGTGAGTGAGTGCGCGGCGGCGTGAGGACTTGGAGACGAGTGCGTGTGTGAATGCTAAGAGGCCAACATGTTAACAGTGAGAGTAGGTGAGAGGTCGCTTTCCTGGCCACTGTTTTCCGTAGTAGAATCTCTTTCAAGCGACAGAGAAAGGCCCTGCGGGTCCGCGGAGGTGCGACGTGCTGGTGTGAGGCGGCGCCGGGTCCCTCAACCGAGGTCTCTTGGGAGCCCCCAGCAGTCACGGCTGAGGGTGCCACACCCCAGCAAATAAACTTGTCCATAATTTAGCCGGGAAACCAAACGACCCGCGACATTGGGCCAGTGTCACCCAGGGACCTGTAAACGCGCAGGTTCCTCCCATAAACAGAGCGCATGAAAACACATTCTGACTTCCTCCCTCGCCAAAGGCTCTTGCAACCGAGAAACCAATGTGACCCGGTCCTTTCTCTGTTCCCCACCGCCTTCTCCTGGTGAGGTTTACTAGTGATTCCTGTTTGGTTCTTACCTTCTGTGGTTTCACCAAGTGCCCACGGTTCCTCCGGGCTGACTTACTGTCACTCCTCGTGCAGCATGGTCAGCCCTCACGGCGTCTGTTTAAGCTCCAGGGGGTCCTGGTGAAAGGCAGAGCGCGCTGGCCACTGCCTGCAACCTTAGACAGCCGGGCAGCCCTAGAGCAAAATAAAACCTGTGCCCAGGCCTCGCGGGCAGCCTGCACACGTACCCTCTGCAGCAAGAGCCCCCACACACGGATCCTTCTTCTCCCACGAGTGGCAGTGAGACCGGCTGACCCTGGAGGATGCTGGAATCCCAGGACAGGCCACCTAGTTGCCAGCAGGCCTGGGGATGAGCTGTGTATTTGGAGCTTCTCGAGAAGCCTCAGGAAGAGGCCTGGGTTCCAGGGCCACAGACCTGGGAGGATGGAGATCAATGTCCAAGTCCTTCTCTGAACCGCACCGACCCTCTGCTCTTCCTTCCTCAGCCCTGCCCCCCTGCCCTGGCCCCAGCCCCTCTTCGGGGGGCGGCCTCAGGAGAGTTAGCTGCCTGAACCCTTTTTGGGCTGGAGTGTGCCCTCACCCCCCTCTCAGGTGCTTGGTGTCCGGGGTTTGGGGGGTGGAGGAAGCTAGGAGTCTGAGGGGGTCTGCATCCCAGGGAATAGCTTGTTTCTTACTTGTTTGCCAAGGAAAATGGGCTTGTGGTTTTTCCAGATTACCCCCTTGTTCTGTGGCCTCACACCAGCCACCTGCTCTTTCTGGCCCCTGTGAACACATGGGCTAAACTGGACTGATGGCTTGTCCAGTATGTCCCTGGAGCATGGGGCTGGCATAGGACAGGAAGTCACCAACACCGAATAGGTCATTGGACAAAAGCTCTAGTTCCCTTGGGTACACGAGGCTTCTAGATGTTACTGGAATATGGATAGTTTAAGGGATCACCTTCCATAGAATTGAGCTGACCTGCCTTCCTCTTTTTTCCTTCGTCTTATGCTCCTTCTTCACAGTGCTCTTCTATTTTATCAAAGAAAGCATAGAATTGTATTATAATAAATTACCTCATGGTTTAAGATGAAGGAGGCCTTTGATAGTACATGGCCTTCAAGGGTGGTCCTCAGGGAAGAAAAGCAAAGAGAGCTTCCTAAAGACATTTTTAAGCCTTTTTTATCCAGGTGACAAAATCAAGGTAAAGGCATATCCCTTGCTTATCTGTTCATCCATCCATCTATCATCTGTGCATCTCTCCATCCATTGTGCATCCATTCATCCATCCATCATCTACCCATCCAGCCAGCCAGCCATCATCCATCCATCCAGCCCCTCATCCAGTCCATCCAGTGATCCATCCATCTTCCATCCATCCATCATCCAACCATCCATCCATCCTGTCATCCTCCAGTCCGCCCATCCCTCCATCCACCATGTACCCATCATCCATCCATCCTTCTTCATTCCTAATTAACTCATCATCTTTCTTCTTTCTACCTTAGAATTAGAATTCCCATATAAGTTGATTGTGAATGGACAAAGGGAAGACAATTTTTTTTTCAGTTAGAAAGTACAACTGATATGGATGGTTGACTTCATGAGGACTAGCTTTATACTTTGTTTATATGGCACTCATTTCCCTCAAATTGAGTGGGATCCATAAATTTTCAGCTCCAAGGCTGAGAAGAACATGTATTCTGTACACTGCAGCATGGGGGGTGGGAACACCATCCACAGATGTGGGTCGGACACAGAGGGGTTGGTGGCTGTGTCCTGGGTGGTTTTCTGACATGGTTTTCAGCGCTGGGAAGGTGCTCAGTAAGGATAATACAACACCCCCCCCCCCCCCCCCGCCGTACACGGTAGTCACATTCCTGAGAAGGCTGACACATACTGAAACATTTTATTTATATGAAAAATAAAGTCAATGGGCTCAGATAATTGTGAAGAGGATTTAAAAATTTATGACCGTCCAGGGTGCATTTGAAAATGCTGTGGGATACTGGACCATTTGTCAACGGAAGCCTTCTGCAGCAGTAGGAACAAAGACCCGTGCCCTGAGATGAGTCTGAAGCAGAAAGTTACCGAAGTAGTTGAATACTGCTGGATGCCTTTTACCGGAGGGGTAAAAAAGCAAAGTTGGGTGAGGCTAAGGAACCTGCTTGTGCTCACCCAGCAAATAGTCCGAGGGGCCGGGTTTGAGTTCAGCGGCACTCTGGCGCCTGCCCGTTTCTCCAGAGCTCCTCATGATGCCATGCACAGGGCTCGCCGGGGGACAAGTTTAGATGCAGGTTTGGGTCCCACAAGACCCGAGATGTTGCATTTCTAACAGGCTCCCACTCAACCCTCTTCAGGCCCATTATGGGGAAATCTGTTTCCAGCACAAATCTGGGTTTCCTTGGAGTTGTAAAATCCACTTTTGTTTTTTATAGTTTTATTTGGATATAATTGATATACAACACCGTGTGAGTCTATGTTTACAACTTGATGATTTAGTCTGTGTGTGTTGGATGTGACTACTGCAGTAAGATGAGCCAACACCCTCACCTGGCACGGGTGTGTGTGTGTGTGTGTGTGTGTGTGTGTGTGTGTGTGGTGAGAACACGTAAGACCTACTGTGTTCGCAACTCATTCGCTGTAGTCCCCATGCTGTGCCCTAGACCCCAGAACTTACTCCTATTGTAACTGGAAGTCCGTGCCCTTGGTCCAGCGTCCCCCCTCCCCAAGCCCTGCCCCAGCTCCTGGCGCCCATCATTCCACTCCCTGTCTTGGTAATTTTGGTAAAACCCATTTCTGATACTGGGGATCCAGGGCCTGAGGGAGGTGCTGTTTCACACGTCTCAAAATGGACGTCGGGGCCCCAACCTGAGTTCAGTCAAATCCGCTGTTTCCATTCTGAGCTCAGAGGGGAGGACACTTTGTCAGGAACAGTAAGTTTAGATGGACAGGACCCTGTGCAGGGCACGCCTGACCAGAACCACACGTGTTCACAGGGACTGGCTCCAAAGTGCCTGGGCCATTCGTGCACTCCTGGGGGCTGAGGTGTGGGGACCTTGCCGTCCTGGGGGCTGGTGGGCGCTGCCGTTTTCCTCACACGTGTGCCACCAGGCAGGCCGGAAGGAGCCTCACACAGCGACCACATGCACCTTTCTGTGGCCCTTCTAAATCGTCCCAAATCACGGTCCATTATGGCAAGATCTTCGTGGGAGAGCAGATATTTTGGAAGGGAGACTGGCTGGACACTGTTGTGGACAAGGGTCTTGTCCAGGGACAGTCCTGATGTGAAGAAACCCTCGTATGTTGCTGGTGGGATTGTGAAATGGTACAGTCTTGAAGCTCCTCAGTAAGTTAAACACAGAGTTACTTACCCTCTGACCCAGCAATTCCATACCTGGGCATCTACCCAAGAGAAGCAAAAACAGAAATTCAAGTAAAAACCTGTCCAGGGAGGTCCACAGCAGCATTCTTCCTCCCAGGCAAAAGGTGGAAACCACCCAACACCCAAATGTCCCTCAACCGATGAGCGGATACACAAATGTGGGCTGTGTCTACAATGGGGAATATTACTCTGCCACAAAAAAGAATGCCATGCTGCCAAATGCTGCGTGTGAATGAACCTTGAAAACATTTTGTGAAGTAAAAAAAGCCAGTCAGCAAGGCCACACGTTGTAGGATTCCATGTATATGAGCCGTCGGGAATAGGTAAACCCAGAGACAGAAGGCGGGTCGGAGGAGGGGAATGGGAGTGACTGCTGATGGGCGCAGGGTCTCCGTTCGGGGGATGAAATGTTCTGGAACTTGGTGGTGATGGTTGCACAAGGTTGTGAATGTGTTAAACAGCACGGATGATGAATTTGATGAATTTGATGTGTGTTTTAGCACATTACAGAATTTTAAAAGAAATAATTCTAATCACAATGGGAATCACAGAAGAGCCTTTTCCATTCACAGATGCACGGTTTGCTGTGGGCACCATGTTCATAGTTGGGTTTCCCAAATGAATAGAAGGGGCGCTGGCCACAGGTCGTGAACGTGGGTCACGCATGTGCCACACAGCAGCTGTGGTTTTAAGTATTGGCCCATGCTGTTCTTTCAGTCCACACAACGGCTCTAGGAGGAAGGCTCATATTTTATTTTTGCTTTACATCTAAGGAATCCAAGGCAGAGAAAAATGAAGTAAAATAAGCTTCCCTAGATCATAGCAGTAGGGGGCTGTGCGGCTGGGATTTCAACCCAAAGTCCACTCAACCAAGATCTGTCCAAGTGTGGCCGTTGCTGAAGAGAGCACGTGCCTGACAGGGTCTGGGCCTGGGGCTCCCGGGCTCATCGTTGCCGGCAGGAAGACACCGCTTCTACCAGAACATCTCGTGGTTGTCCTTTGGGAGGAATTGCAGACGTCAACTCTCTCGGCTTTCATTTCTCCCGTGAGATGGAGAACCTGGATCGGAGGGGCCAGTGACCAAGATGGCGGCCCTGGGACAAGGACAGGCTGGGGAGGAGCCCCAATGGGTGCTGCTCAGCAGGTGGATGAGAAGGCGCCGTCATTGCTCCTGGTCTATGGGTTAGGAGCAGAGGCTCAGAGGGGTGGGACCACATGCTCAAGGCCACACAGACCACAGACTCAAGTCTGACTGAGGTAGGAGCTCCTGCCCCGTGCACCAACGGACACAGCTCTCTCCACCCAGCCAGCGATCCTTTGTGTCCTGTCCTCATGCTAAAGCACACACTCATGTGGAAGACTCAGAAATATGGAAAATAAAAAAATGCATAGAATAAAATATAAACCACTCAGTGTTATCATCTTTTTTTTTTTAAGATTTTATTTATTTATTTGACAGAGAGAAACACAGCTAGAGAGGAAACACAAGCAGGGGGAGTGAGAGAGGGAGAAGCAGGCTTCCCGCCGAGCAGGGAGCCCAATGCAGGGCTCGATCCTGGGACTCCGGGATCATGACCTGAGCCGAAGGCAGTCGCCCAACCAACTGAGCCACCCAGGTGCCCCGAGTGTTATCAAACTTGCCATCACCCCTTTGATACACTGCCTGCAATTTTTGTCTATTTGTGCATAAACACACAGTATTTATATATTCTTATAAAATTATGATCATGCTAAATATAAACTGCTTTCTACTTTTTATTTAAAGTTTTATGTTTTCTATTGATTCATTATGAGAAAACTTGAACTTTATTATCTGCAGAGCCTCCTGTCTCCTGGATCTTCCAGAATGTTAACTATCTCAGTAGCGATGGGCATGTGAGTGGTTTTCTAATCACTGCTCTTAAAATCAACATTGCTACGATGGTCCTTCAACATACACGTTGTATTTGGCAAATAGTAGTTACACAGTTGTTAATTATGAATTAGTTAATGGTGGATGAAGGAATGCATTTCTCAGGGCGGTCCTTGATGCTGACTTTCTTGGTCTCCCGGAGGCTTGCCCATACAGTCCCTGTTTTCTCCCGTTGTCCTGATCCGGTGAGCCATGGTGGTCACAGCACCCCTTTTGCTCTCGTGTCCTGATTTGGGGAATGAATCACAAAGTCACAGTGACCAACTGGTATGAGTCTTTTTGAGGTTCGTGTTGCACATTGCTAAATTGTCACACAGATGTGTTATACCAGTTCACACCCAATCTGTAGACTATCCCAAAGAAATGAGGGCTTGATGAAAAAAAAAAGTGCTGAGAAGTTTGGGGAAGAGAGGAATTGTGTGAGTGGAATTAGTTTTGTGAAACTCAAAACATCTTAAGTCCATTTCCCCCCTAAATCCCACATTTTTAAGAATCCACACTGGTCCCATGTGGCACTTGTGATTCACTCTTTATCAGCATTTTGCATGGGAGCAGTCATGATCCTGAAGCTATTTGGGTCTGAATCCCGGCTGTCACTTTCCAGTAGCTGTGAAGCTTGGAATAAGTCCCGTAACTGAGCCTCTGTTTCTTCTCCTGCAAAATGGAAATGGGTGTCCCCTCACTTCAGAGAGTCGTAAGTATTGACATCAGCATCTGGACCAGGAAAGCCAATGTCATGCACTCTGTTAGAGGCAGCCTTTTGCCCTAATGAGCCGTCCACCCTGGTTATTTAGCAGCGATGCCTGGTGCTTCCTGGTTTCCTCACACACACTGACTATTCATTCTTATAATATTCCAGTTTGGTCTCCGAGGCTGGAGGGGCTGCCTTGGTGCGTTCACTTGTTGGAGGACCAGTTGGGCTCATGCCTGCCAGTGCCTTCAACATGCACATTGTTACCCTGTCTAAATCCCAGGCTTTCAGGGGTTATCCCACTGAATTATGGCTAGGACATGGATTGTGGCATGACACCCCCTCTGACTGAATTATCCTCTGATCAACCAAATGCAATGTTTAGCAGTGGTAACTCCTGTTCTCTCACCCTAGCAGGGCGGTAGACCTGGGAAATAGTCTAGTTGTGATCAGCAGGAGAGGTGAGTTTTGAGATGGTCTCTTGGCCAGCCTTCAGATGCTGGACAAGCAGTTTCTGGGATGGAATACCTCCTGGGTCGAAGGGGCTGGCTTAAAGAACTCTACTACAGCCAGAAGTAGGTGTTTTAACCGTTCAAGTGGGGCGAATGGAACTCTGGCATTGAATTTCTCTTGGACACTGTGGCACCTAAACTCTTAAAGGAAGAGGACAGAGTAAGCACCAGAGTGCATCTGGCAATGATGAAATGACCTTTGGAACATTCTAGCAAAACTCAGATTGGGTCCAGTCAGAAGTAACTCTGGACAGAATTGTCAGCTGCCTGAATTTTCCAGCTTCTGCTGAAGCTTCTGCTCACCTGGAGCAGAGTGTAACCTGGCCAAGTTCCTCTCTCTTATGACGCAGGAAAAGAAAAAGACCTTGGTGATTGTGCGGCGTGGGTGTTTTCTACTCCAAAATGAATGGTGGAAACACAGTTTCATGGAGTCTTCACATTTCTAAAATAAACCCAGCAGAGCATGGGGAACGTATGTTCTCACCAACTGCTCCACTGCTCCCCCGGGGAGACAAGGCAGTGTGTCTCTGGGGCAGCCCAGTACGGGTCGGAGGATTTGCACGTACATTGGAGGCTGAGTGAGAGCCAGAGTCACAGTGCCCGCAGTGCCGTGCATGCACGCTGCTCTACTGCTGAAGAGTCCCCAGCAGAGTAAACCCGCAGTAACGCTCCTCACGCCCGTGCCTCACAGGACATGTGCACTCCCACATCCTTCCAAACCTCCGCTTTCCCCACAATCTGACCTCCCCCCTTCCTTCATTTGTAGGAGTTGGATTTGTTCCCTACTTCAGAGAAGAAACTGAAACTCCTTGACTTGTCTTCCCAAAGATGTTCTGGTAGGCTATATTGTTGTGACACAGATGCTCATGTCCCACTCCCCAGCCCCTAGATGGAGCACAGTCCAAAGTCCAGGGGCTTTGAACTTGACCAAGTGACCTGTTTTGACTAAAGGAATGTGGGCAGAAATGATGGCATGGTTCCGAGACGAGGGCCACCGTGAAATCTTGCTCCAGCTTTTTGCTCCTGCCATCTGCACAAAAAGAACATGTCGGGTATCTGTTGCTCGTTGGAGTCAGGGACATGTGGAGCAGACTCAAAACTGAGCCTCACTGAGATTATCCAATCCACAGGCTCACAAATGAGAAATAAATGTTTCTTGGTATAAGCCACTGAGATTTTGGAGTTGTTATACTGATTATCCCAGAAAAGCCTGACTAATGCAAAAAAATCTACATATGCCAGTATTCACCCCATTGCTGTTTGTTCCCGTTCCAATGAAGAACGATTTGTTCTCGGATCTAACACCCATCCTTCCACCTGACTTTGCATCTCATCTTCTCAGAAACCTTAGTGATCAAGGTTTGTTTCTCTTGTATCCTCCTACCTAGACCCCTATCATCATTTAAAACATGACCAGCTCATTCTGGCTTTCATTAGGATATAGAAAGGTGAGAACTGAAGATAAAGAGGAAATCTTAAAGGTGGGCAGAGGACACATTATACACAGAAGAACAGAGATGAGGATGACAGCAGACTTCTCTGTGAAACTATGCAAGCCAGAAGACAATGGAGTCATATCTTTAAAGTACTAAAAGGGGAAAAAAAGAGCAACCCAGAATTTCATTCCCAGGGATAAATGTCTTTAAAAAATGAAGGATAAGTAAAGATTTTTTTTCAAACAGGCAAAAAAATACATAATTTATTACCAGCAGACTTGCACTGTAAGAAATGTTAGAAGAAATTCTTGAGGCAGAAGGTATATGAAACCAGGCAGAATCTTGGATCCACCTAAAGAAATGAGAGGTGCTGGGTGTGGTAAAACAAAGATAAATACAAATTTTGGTTTTTTTCTTACGTCCAGCTGCTCTGAAGATACTGTCTAAAAGCAAAGGTAGTCATGATATATGGTGTGTTCCTGTCATATGTGAGTGAGAAGTATAACGAGAGCAAAACAGTGTGAGGGTGGAATTAGAAGTATAGTCTTGTAAGAATCTTAAACCACCTGTGAATCCACATAACATTATTTGAAAGCTGACTGTGGTCCCGTCAAGAGCTGTACTGTAAACTCCAGGTAATAACTATTTTTTGCACGTGTATAAGCATGGCCAATTCTCACATTAAGAAAAAACAAACATTATTAACTCCACATCGACTTTCAACCACCGTCTGATTCCCCTTCTCTCCTTCCATGCTGTGTCTCTCAGGAGTGTCGTCTACACCTGCTATTGCCACTCACTAAGCTCCTCGTGACTCCTCAGTAGATTTCAATCTGGCTTTCGCGCCTACTGCCCCACCCAGACAGCTTTTCCAGGGTCACCAGTGACCTCAGCATCACTGTATCCCAAAGGATGATTTTCTCACCTGCCTTCAAAGCACGGGCGGGTGGCCTTTTGCCATGTGGCCCATCTTTCCTGGACACTGCCTCTCTTGGCTCTCATCGCGTGCGCTCCCCTGGGTTTACTCTCTGGTTGCATCTGTTTGGCTTGCCTCACGTGCTCATTTCTCCTCCTGAGGTGTTTGGATTCCTCACAAGTCATTTCTAGGCCTGCTTTATTTCATACTTAATGCTTTCTCCCTAAGCAAACCCATTTGTACCCACATTTTAGTTGTTTCCTTTAGCCAGAAGATTGTGACATTATAATACCCATCCTGGATTTCTCCTCTGAGCTTCAGCCCATGTTCCGAACCCCTGTGAGTGTCTCAAAGGCAACTCGAATCTCAGCCTGTCCGCAGAGGGTCACCATTTCTTCTCTTAAGCGGGTCTTCTCAGAGCATTATCTGTCTTAAAGATGGCTCCCCACCATCACTGCTGCCGTCATTCACTGACTTTGAACACTGTTTATTGAACACTTAATTTGTGTAAGAGACTGGAGATACAACAAACAGTGGACAGGGTTCCCGTTGGAACGGGGTTCATGCTCCAGTGGAGGCAGCAAACATGAAGCAAGCAAAGAAACAATTTCAGGAAAGGCGACATGCCGTGAACAAGGAGAGCTGCGTGAGGAGATGGGTGTGGTCAGTGGTCAGCCCAGGCATCAGGAAGCCTTCTAGAGGCAGAGACTTGGGTGACAGGATGGAGCACGCAAAGGGCCAGGAGGAAGAGGTGAGGGCAGAGTGATTGCAAAAATCAGCTGGACACCTAAGGATTATTCTTCACTCTCGACTCTGGAGACTCTCATCGGTCCGTGCACTTGAGCTCCAGCCCCGGGCCCGAGCACCAGTGTCTCCACCTTAGGCTGTGGTCCCAGCTGCCCCTTGGCCTCCCTGCATGTGGACCGCCCCGCCCCCCAGCCTCCACACGGACACCCAGTCATCTTTTCAAAATGCAAATCAAGTCACGGCATTCTGCATCCTTCCTTCCTGCTTTTCTACTGTGCGGGCTTCAGAACAAAAGGTGGGATCTCGTTTTCCTCCCTTTGAACAGGGGCTGGTCCTTGTGAGAGGCTCAGTGAAAAGAATGTGGCAGAAGGACGCTTCATGTCTTCAGACTGTCGGCCAGGCGAGGTGGCATCACTTCCTCTGGGTTCTGTTTCCCGGGACGCGTGTCCCTGGAACCCCCCAGTGTGGTGGGGGGCCTCGGGCGTGCGGAGACGCCGGGTGTGGGTATCCTGACTGGCGGCCCCGGCCTTCCAGGCCCCACGCCTGACGCCACGGAGATGAGCAGCCCAGATTGCAGGTTCACACATGAACTGATGATCATCGAGTTAAATCATGAGCCTTTGGGAGGGTTGGTTTCACAGTGAACTGGAAATAGCATAGTTATCAGTTAAAACTATGTTTATAACCCGGCCTTCTTCCACCACGTGCAGATCCAACCCCCTGGCTCTGCCAGCCACCCGCACAGCCTACAGATCCCGGCCTGTCCCCGCCCAGGCCGTCCCTCTACTGACCCTCCACGTGCGACCCCACCAGTGTCCTTCCCTGGGTCCGCTCTGAGTGTGCGTGTTACTCACGGCTGCCGTGAGGGGCTCATACAGCCAGCTCCGTTGTAGCCGCGTTTCCCATGGCCCCAGGCTCGGGGCTTGAACGCGGTCATGAGTGACATGGCTAGCATGGGGGCGGGTGCTCCTGGAGCTGTTCCTCTTCAGACTTGCTCAACTTCCTCCGTTGGGTCCTCAGATCTGCCCCGCGCCCTCCCGCTCCTGTGACATCACTTGGCAGCTCCCGTGGGGCATCCTTGGCCTGAAAGCCGTCTGGCTCTCTCAGGACCAGGCAGCTCTGACTGCTCCAGGCTTCGTGATACCCTGTCTCTCCCCAGTTTCCTGACGCGTGTGGTGGCCGGAACTTTGTCCTGTGTGCTGAGTCTGCTGTATGTCCTGCTGCCAGCGGACGGAGCTCTAGGAGGGCCACGGGGGGGGTTGCTTTTGCTGATAGGTGTGCAGCGTGGGGCACTCCGCCTGTGTTCCCGTGGCCTGCAGCTGCAGGCCGGGGCCGGGGCCTTGCTTAAGGGGCCGCCGACGGGCAGGTGTGCCGGGGCCCACTCATGGGCCGGCTCGAGGAGTTGGAGGTGGCCGACAGGCCTGGATCTGAAGAGTGCTCCAGCCGCTCCTCCGTGGAGTGAGGCGTGGGGAGAACACGGACATGGGCCTGGTTAATGGATGCCTCACCCGGGGGCCCCGTCTGGCCACTGTGACCCTCCACATGACCTGGAGCCAGAGCTAATCCAGGGGGCAGCATGTGTTTCCTTCGGACTCAGATGTGACAAAGACATGGGGCTGGTTGAGACGGATGAAGGGTTAGATAATGGGCGCCCCTTGGGCCATCGGCGGGTGGGGGGTGGGTGGCCTCCCGCGTTGTTGTGCTGGGGAAAATGGCTGCAAGCCGGGGAGCAAACAGCATCTAGCAGTTGATTTGGAAATTTGAAGCCCACATAATGGGACCCGGCAGTCCAACCTGGAGCACTGTAACAGCCACAGATGGAAAGCACCGGGGGTTTTGAGACTGGTGATATGGGACATGCAGGGCCCAGCTGGAACCCCTGGGGGCTCTGTCAGCAGGGCCAAGGGGTGGATAGGGACACATCCGAGGTCCGGAAGGTTGGCCGCTTGGCAGGATCGGGGTGGCCCACTCCTCTGGTCAGGGGAGTGTTGGGGAGTTCGGGAAACAGCAAGCCTACAGGTGGGTTGGAATGGCCAGGGGAGAGCGTGTGGGAATTCTCGGCCAACAAGGGAGTGGGAAGCAAACAAAAGTATTCCAAACTGGGGGAGAGGCAGAGAAATACGCCTATAAAATGAAAGGAGAATGACCCAAGTCAAGGTAGAGACAAGTTCTTTATTGCTGATCACAATTACGTGGGTGATAATCTGGAGAGGAAGGATTCACCGGGCAAGAGGTCCTGTGCCTCTGTGTGATGGCCAAGGCCTGGCCTCTCATCCCGGCCGTGCGCACCTGTGAGGGCCAGCCCTGCCCTGGGCCTTCCGGGAGGGTGTCGGTGCCCGGCCGTGGAGGGGCGCGGTCCCTGCTGCTTTGGCAGCTGGGGTCCTCTGATTCCCTATGCCGCATCACGGATGTCTGGGCCTGGGGTTCTCCCTCCCTGAATTCCCTTTCACTGCTGAATGTTGTTTGTTGTGCTTTTCGTTTGGAGGGGGGATAGCTATTTTCAGTCCTGATGGTCAGGAGAAAAGGCAGGAGGCCAGCCTGCTATCCTGCCCGCCAGCACCGCTGCTTTTCATCCTCCCAACCCAAGACTCAGAAGACAGAGTGAAACCGCGGAGACCCCGGGCCCACCGGGCTCCGGCTGCACTTGCGTCGGGGAGTGGTGTGGCCCTTATCCTTCGCTGTGTGCTGATCCACAAAGCAACACTACTTTGGGTGCAAGCGTACTGATTGCATGGCCACTGAGAATGGTGAAAGAGAAGGCGTGGGCCAACAGGGGTGTTCCAGCGGCGGGGCAGGGTGGTAGGGTCCTGGCCCCCGCTCACGGTCCCCAGGCGCTACAGCTAGCATAAGCCCCGAGCAGGCCCCCTGCAAACCTGGAAGACCCTGTCCTTGTCACCACAGAGGAAGGGACAGGAGCGGGCCCTTCCAGAGGGGCCAGACTCTGAGCCCAGCCAGACTTACGGGGTCTGAGGCTCTGCTCGGCCATGACTGTGGAGCCTCATCGTCACCAAGAACGTGGGAGATGAGTGTGGGTCAGGAGCAGCAAACATCTGTTCATCTCTGATTTATATTTCCTTGTCCTTTGCAATGTTGCCTTCCTTCTTACCAACGTGGGAAGAGCCCTGAACCCTGGAGGAGGGCACAGACTATGGGCCATCTTACCGCCAGAACAGCCCCGGAGCCCAGGTCTCAGCTAGGATCCCACGGCAGCTCCTCCAGGGCGAGCCCAGCCCACCGAGGGACAGAAGCTTCTGCCTTCCGGGTCTGGGAGCTGACCCCGCCTGGGGCACTTCCTGTTCGCTTTCTCCTTGAGGCGCTGTGGGAGAGGGCAGCTCCGGGAGACGGCTCCCAGGGTGTCCTCTGGGGGGGGGGGGTCTCTGCCCCCGGCGCCCACGCGGGAGAGCAGCCTCACGGAGTTCGGGGCCGCTGAGCCTGTCTCCTTGGCCTTCCTGTTCCTTGACCAGTTCCTGTGAAGACAGGAGCGCAGTGAAGGGTGTTGCCTGCACCCTGGGGCTCCTTAGCAGGAGGTAGCCCTGATGCCATATGGCGGGGGACGGGACCCGTGGACTCAGGCCGGGCTTCAGACCCCAGGTCGGCCACTTCCTAGCCGTGCACTTGGCTTTGTGGTCCGAGAATGGGGCCAAGGAAGCCCCCACAAACATCGGCTCTGACAATGACACTGGTTTGTGCTCGGCTGTGTCAACCTCAGCTAAGAAGTGTCATACAGCATGTGTGGCTCAGGCTAGATAGTCACCGAGGAAGTGTGGGGAGGGAGGGACCCGGTGCCTGGACATCGCTTCGTCCTACAGGTCCTGTCTGAAGATTGAACATTCACGAGACTCTCTTTGGGGGAGCAGGTCTTCGCCGTTAAATATCCTCCACCCCCTGCCCAGCCCCATGGAGCAGGTATGATTTTAAGGTGCGGGTGGGGGGGTGGATAGGGCCGGATGTTTGGCAACTGGCCGCCCCTGTCCGAGCTAGCAGGAGGAGGAGACGGGCTCCACCTCGCATTGCTGGGTCCTCTGAGCCCCTTGCATGGGCGTCAGATAGGAGATTCGTTCCCCAGGCTGGAGTTCGGGTGGTGCCGTGGGACCACGCAGACCCAGACCGGCGGCAGGGACACACTCCTGGCGTCTGCCTCTGTGCATGGTCTCTGAGATCCCAGGACCAAGCCCATGAAAAGCTCCCGCACAGGAGCCAAAGGACCGGGAGGTGCGTTTGCCCCGTCGCCACCTGGTGGCGTCCCCGTGGCTGCTGCAGGGCTGGCCAGTGTGTGGTGTGGGGCGCGGTGCTGCGCCCATGCTCCCAGGGGCCAGGTCTGGCGACGGCAGCTCCCGGGGGCACACCAGGTGGACAGCTAGCCCCTCTCCGTGTTCCGCTCTCTCCCTCTCTGTCTCTGTCCGTCTCTCTCACCAGAGAGGGCCTGTCTTCTCAGCAAAGTCTGGCAGGGAGGCCCTGTAGGGCAGGAGACCCCCAGGCCCAGCATCCCGTGGAGTCTATACCCCAAGGTGGTTTCCTCCCCCGCGACCAGTGCCAGGTTTGTGGACTCGCGGGCTTGCCTCTGCGGGCCGGGGCCGAGTCCTCTGGTAATCCCGGCCGGCGGCTGACATTCGGCCATAAATTGATCTAACCAACTGCAAGCGGAAAGCAGGATTTTGGTTTATTTATAGTGATCCTGGCACGACACTCAGTGCCATGGACGTTAGCGTAAAAATAAAAGATAAATGGACGCCGTTGAAGTTAGCCTGGCTGCTCCCGGGTCTGCTGAAACCTGCCCAGGAAGACGTCCTGGAGACAGGACCCCACCCAGAAGGGCCCGGAGCCGGCGGCCGAAATAGCCCTGCGTTTGCTGGGGTTGTTTAGTTTGTTCTGAACTTTTCTGCTTTCTGAAAATCCTGTCCCAGGAAATACCAAAGGGGACGAGAGCAGGCAAAGGGGAGTTCCTTCTGCAACTTTTCAGCAGGGACATTCTTTTCTTGCTGGACTGCAGGTTCTAGAATGGTCTTAGGTCTACAGAGCAATCCAGTGGCCAGCCCAGTCCCAGTGTCCGTCCTGCCCCCACCTCAGTTTCCCGGGTCCCGGACATCATGCGTCTTCACAGCACACCTGCTACAACGTGGACCCATCGTCGTCGGGGAGAGCCCGTAGTTTCCGCGAGGGTCACCGTTGGAGGTGGGCATTCTGCGAGTCCTGTCGAATGTCTGATGTCACATACACGCTCACTCGGGATCACACTGGACCGTCTCACTGTCCCCGGGATCCCCCAAAGCAGGGAGGTGTGAAAGCGACTTTTAAAGAAACAGAGCTGTCCTCGCGGCCAGAGCTGCATGGATTCCCGAGGAGCAGGAGAGCCACCCGGGGCCCAGACACGGCTCTGGGGGGAGAGAGGGTGATACGGGTGTGTGCGTGCATGATGTTAGTGTGTCCACATATTTTATATTAACACAGAGAGGCGTGGCCATGGGGGCGTTTACGGCGCATGCTGAGAAGAGTTACACCTAGAGGGTGGTTTTGGGGTGATTTTGTGCCCACGCTGCCCCGTGGGTGACAGTGCCGTAAGGCCAGCTCCGAGCCGGTGTGCAGCTAATCGGGGATCTGGCAGGAGGCAGCTTTCTCCCCGTGGCATGTTCTTGCTGAAATGTCTGCAGCTGACACATGTGCTCCCTCCTGTGCGTCGGCTCCGCGTGAGAACCGCCAGCAGCCTTTGCCTCTGGGATCCAGAGATAATAGAGCGCTCTTGTCTCCCGGGGGTTCAGGTGAAGTGACTGGGGAGCCACGCCGGGTGCCCCGGCCGGACAGCCTACTTGGCTGCTCACTGCTGTGCATGCGTCTTCTGCGAGAGGTCGGGACCTCGCCTGCAGCCGGCCTCTTCCTAAACTAGAGCCTCCCAGCCCCCTCTTCCAAAGCCAGGGTCCCCGAAGGTGTCTGTGAGTAATGGGTACCGCGTCACAGCTGCATGTGCTGGACCTCTTGGCTCCAGCGTGCTCAGATCCCTGGGTGCTGATGTCACTCCTGTCCTCGTCAGGGTTGGGCAGCTCCCGCTCCATTTCCCAGAACCCCCGTTTGCACCAAAGATGTCCCTTTACCATTGTCCTTCTTGCACTCCGTGGCTTTGGCGTCACATAAGATGACAAGGTACCGATTTATGATACATTCCTAAGAACATGAAGACAGGGCTTCGCCGGGTGTCTCTGGGCTGCTGTGGCTTCACCGCCGGCCAGTCCACTGAAATCCCGCACCAGTAACGCAGGGTCTATGTGGGAAGGGCCGTTGTTCTCCAGAGCCGTTCCAAATATATTACAAGGAGGTTGACTTACTAAGCTTCCTCTTATTCTTCCAGCTGAAATTTCCCTGACTTCCCCGCCCCTTTTCATTTTATTAGGCTAATAAAACTCGGTTTTCGAGCATTTCGCTGCCCCAGGAGGGCAGTGGGCCCCCTGTCCAATTCATCAAGTGCCTCACGAGCAGCCCCGGAGGTCCCTGCCGCCCATTCCGGAAGCTCTCTCGACCTTGTAAAGGTGAGGCCCACGGGCCGCGCTGCGTATTTGTACGCTGCTCTCCCTGATTCTCCCGCCAGCTTGACTGTCACCGACCGGGATTTATACGAGGCAGCGGCGCGGCAGGCAGCCCCCCTCTGTAGGGGAGCCCCTCCTTTGCCTTCTCTTCACACACACCATACACTCCGTGCCATAAAATAACGTTTCTGTAATAAAATGAAGTAGAAATGTGTCGATGTTAGCATTTTAGAACATTCCAGCACCCAGACTGTGGGAAATACCTTCGTTTGCATGAAGGAGGGAAGCTCTGTGAGAGTAGGGGATAAAATTGTGTAAAAAAAAAAAAAAAAGGAGGAAATAGTCTGGGATTTAAGGAAATGAGTGACAAATAGGAGGGGTGTGCGTGTGTGTACGTGCTGTCTCCACACTGTGTTTACACACTCATTCCTCCTGCCCCTAGTTTATTGTCTGTGTTCCAGAGAAAGACCAGCAGAAGACAGAGTGGGTGTTGCTTGTGTTCTGGCCCAGGGGTGTGGACTCTGTCCCCTTCTAGAACATTCTCCCCGCAGACTCTCTTGCCCCTGCCTGCTTGTCAGGATGGTGTCAGCTCCAGGTTGGTCCCGTCATGCTGGGAGAGCTGGAATCTGAGCACACGAGCTCAGGGACACAGGTCAGCTCAGCAGCCGGGGGGATGGAGACACAGCCTTGAGAGGCGCCAGCATGGGGCGGCCGCCGGGCTGTGGGGTCCTCGGGCCAGAGGCCCCCTGAACGTGCTCACGGCAGCCCGGCCTTGTCGATGTGTGCACTTAGCGTCCCGGCTCCTCTCCTCTGGTCCAGGCGTCCAGGAAACACACGGCCTTGAGTTAACTGCGCTCTCCAGGGCTAATAAATTACTCCCCACGGCGAGCGCCTTTCTTGCCTTCTTTCCCGCCACCCACCTGGAGCCCGGGGGAGAAGGAGCATGGAGGGAGTTGATGTTCCTGGTGCCTACGGTACGAGGGAAAGTGGAAAAGCTGTCTTGGACCATCTTACCACCCACTCAGCCCTGAGGCCGGCTCACAAGCCTCCTCCAAACAACGGGGTGGGGCCTGGGACTGCTTGTAACGCCTGGTACGCGGGCAGTGCTGAGGCGGCCTGCCCCTTCTCTGCGGGCCCTGTGCAGTGTAGGGGAGAGGTGTGGAGGGTCTCTGAGGTCCAGGGCATCACCACACAGAGACAGGCAGCCGTCAGCACCCCTGTTCTCCGACCCGGGGAGAGACGATGGAGTGGCTCTCAGCAGGGACCTCAGGGCGTGCACACGCTCTGGAGTGTGTGCCCCAGCCGGCGCGTGCCCCTGGTTCCTGTCGGCCGTGGGCTGCTGACTCAGAATCCTCACTCGGGGGCCCACAGCTGCTGTTCTGACCGGGCTTGGAGGGAGTGGGCCTGGCTCATGGCTGCCCCTCAAAGCCCCTCAACCCAGGACCCCAGGACCGGCCTTTCTCAGTGTCCCGTTGCCTCCCCAGGCACCTAGAGTGGGGCTGTGGTGCAGGATTTCCCTGGGGGGCGGGTGGTTACTGTGCACTCACCGGGCACGCGATGATCTTCTGAAATACACTTTCAAGGGGTTTTGTTTTGTTTTGTTTTCCCTACTTTGCCTTCCCCATGAAGCAGGCCATTTGCCTTCCCGCAGAAGGATCTGCTGTTACCCTGTGCACTTGCAAGGGGACCCTGGCCCAGCGTGCACAGTACTGCATGCCGTCCTCCTCCCAGGTTTCTCCTTGCCTTGACTGCCCCCGAAATGCTTTTACCCCTTTCCTGTAAGTCATCTGCGCTGCTGTCCCCGCCCCTCGGGCCAGCCCACCTCCACGGCTCACACTGAAGGGGCATTCATGCTTGGGCCATCTGCTTGCTTAAACTCAGAGTGGGGAAAAATGTAATTCTCTGTCGGCTTTTGATCAAAGAGAGGACTTAAAAAAAAATTCAGGACGGATTTCTGAAGGACAATGTTATACACATTCCTTGTGTTTCTGAGCTGCAGTGTTTAGTTGATTTTCCCCCGTTTTGATCCCAGGGAGAAAACACACAAACACATCTCGGCACCACAAACATTGCAAGACGGGCTCTTCCCCTTGCCCTGCCCGCTGGAGGGTGGGAGGGCACTGCCTTCTCATTCATCAGCAACACGGGGGAATTCAGAATACGACTGACTGCAACAAGCAGACCCTCTTCTTCTGCGGGAGTGCGGGGCGAAGCCACTGCCGTGTGGGGCCCACTCAGGACCCAGGATGCTTGCCCCGCGCCCAGAAACACACGTGCCGGCTCTCCCCTCCATGTCTCCCTCACTCCTTCAGCCTCTGAGCAAATGCAAATAAAAAGTGCTTAAAATGGTTAACATTTCCTGTCACTGAAGGCATTCGTGAGGGGTGGGGGTCGCTGAGTTTTAAGTGTATTTTCATAGGAAAACTCATTTCAGATCTGCAGCAGGAACTCCGACAAGTCGCAGAGGCCCGGGGCCTGCAGCGGCCTGAGCGCTCAGTCAGCCGGGGGTCCTCTCCCTGACGTTGGTCAGGGCAGCAAGTACCCCGACGCACACTCTGGCCCCCCTGGGGCCCGGCTCAGTCTCACAGGGCAAAATAAAATAGGCCCTTTTCTGCCCCTCTCCCGTGGACTCTTTTTCTTTTCCTTTACTGGAGAAAAAACAAACAAACCCAAATCTGGCAATTTATTTTGTTGTGTTTCCTCTATTGATTGTTTAGCTAGTGATTTTGCCAACTTCCTGGATGTTCATTTCTGGTTCTGCACAAAAGAGCCACATTTCCTTTTGGAGCCGGGACCGGGACACAGACAGCAGCCGGCTCTGGAAATTGTGAGTACTCCCCGGTCTCCCTCCAGCGACGCTCTGACCCTGTCCATCCACCCGTCCTGCCTCCCGTGTCTTTCTCTTCCAGTCACCTTCTGTAGGGCTCCCCCAGGAACCCCGCCAGGCTGACTTTGAGGAAGGGAGCCCCTGGGATGTCTGTGCAAATGGGTGGAAGTGGAGGGGGTGCTTACCCACGGCAGTGACTCCACTTTTCATTTTAAGGTTCAGAAGGGTGGCGGAAGGCGACAGAAGCAGGCTGGTTTATTTCGGGGCGAACAGTGAGTCCCTACTGAATTTACCTCATAAAATGAATTTTAAATTTTTCATTTTCTCATTCCATTGCACCAGAAAATGAGTTTGCCTTTATAATGTCCAGATCTTTCGAACTCTACTGAGTGAGAAATTAAGTTACAAAATGTAAATACTTTGGTTATACCCAAACGCACATATATATATGTGAAATGAATATATGCATGAAATGAAGTAATTCCTGACCGTAATGTAATAGCAAGCCTGACTTTAGGCTCCTAGGACACTTAAAAAATTTTTATGACGTGTAATAAAGAAAAACAAGGTGCAGTAAAAATGTTCCCTTTAAAAATGGGTACATTGTGATACTTAATAAATTTAATTATATTTTTCATTTAACATAAGTTTTTCATTTTTTAAAATCTTCTGAACATTGTTGTCAAATGGGCGGATAGTAAAAAAAAAAAAATAGTTAGCATTCTAGGCCACAACTGACTTCTTTCCGCAAAACTATTCTAATGAGTGTGGTCAATTGTAAAACAACGCAGTTCTCTCCTGAAAAGAATACCCTGCCTTTAATTACCGAGAGAAAGCTCTTAATGCTCAGATTTCAAGGCAAATCCAGGATCAGTTAGGAGCAGGGAGAAGGAGAAAAGCAAGCCAGTTATTTGCATAAGAAAATCCAGAAATTGACATCATACAGATGTGCAATCAGAATGTGATTGTATTTATAAGGAAAAGTTACATAAACTTCAAAAATGGTAGTTGTTTTGTGTAAGTGCCTAAGAAAAAGGATTCAGAATAATATTTGGGTTATCCCCGTTTTGTGCTCTTGTACTCGTGAAGCCTTTTCAGGTTAAAGAACCCCAAGGGAGGGGGCAGTGTGCGTGTGTGCGTGTGTGCGTGTGTGTGTGTGCGTGTGTGTGTGTCCGTGCCCCCTTTGCCCCCAGCCCAGGGAAGTGTAGGGAGGGAAACGTGGATTCTGACCGCTGGGAAAATAAGCCCTCACCCCAGAAATTCATAACTAATCAAAAAGTCTTAGAAATTAAATATAACCATGCCCTCACTTTCTTTTACCTCCTCAAATTGGTGGGTCTCAGGGTCAGACGATGGGCTAGATCGAAGAGCATCTTTGAAATTCCTGCACACCAGAGCCAAAAGGCTGTTGCCACACTACTGCGCGTCTGCCTACGCTCTCCCGGCGCCAGGCGACTGAAACATAATTTCGCAAGCTTTCTAGGTGAATTTCTGGAGCAGAAGGCCCGGCCTTGTCATGCAGGTTCCTCTGCTGGCCAGCAGATGGCGATGTGACTTCTGGAGTGGTCCCTGCGGTGGGGGTGGGGAAGATGCTGAGATTCTGCAAAATCCAGGACCTGCTCCACTGCTCCCGGGGTGCGTCGAGTCAGCGATGAGCCGATAACCGTAAGAAGTGACAAGTTTTTGAGGGGTCCCTTGAAGCGTGCCACGCTGTAGAAGAGGACGGGGAGTATTTAAGCCAAATGCTAATTAGCAAAAGCCTCGCCCTCCTGAAATGGTCCGAGCACCCAGCTAGCGTGTAAAGAAATACTGCCTGGAAACGTTCAGGATAGAAATGGAAGAAGCTCAGCAGCTATTCCAAGACCTGTTGCCTGTTTACGTTTAAGGGGGGAGAACGGATGCCCTTCGATTCTCCTGCGATAACACAAGGAGTGGACTCGCGAGAGCATTGCCAGGGAGTCTGTATGCGTCCAAAAGAACGAGTAAAATCAGGCATGTTCAGCGAGGGATCCCTCCAAGTCACACGTCCTCAACAAAGGCTTTTCCGTTGGATGCGAGGGACACATGTGGGACCCTGTGCTTTCTTCTGCCAGCACTGCTGAAATGATGCTTCCGGGGTCTTCGAGCATCCCAGCCTTCCTCTCCCACGAGAGAGCTCAGGGCGACTGTCTCCCCCTCTGGCACTGACAACACTTCCCACTTCATTTCAAGAACAAACAGACATTTTTTCTGTCCCCATCTCTTGCTCGAGAGAATCCCCAAACCTGACGAGCACATTCTTCAACGTATGTGATGCTAAAATCAAAACGAAGACAGTTTGGGTTGACTGCCGTGTTTGGTTCTTCGTGGGCAGGCCCCCTAATTCCTCAGTGGGTCTCAGGTAATAGTTTGCCACATTGTTTAATTTGAAAAGAGACAGCACGCGCGTCGACGCGCCTTGAAGCAAACGAGAGCTCAAAACCAACAGAAAGACGCACCTTTTGTTCCTAAAAATGATGTTATCATTTGTGTTTGAAAAATAAAAAGCTGGTAAGGGAATTCATTTGATGGCAGGTGGGAAACACCGTTTGAAGACACAGGTCTTGGTCCTGGTCGCATAGTAAACCAGGGTCATTGCGTCTGGTAGTGATTAATCACGTATCGTTCTTTAAAAATTTAATCAAATGACGTGCTGGCTTTTTTACCTGTATGTATTTACAAACTGTGCAAGTTACCCACGGCCGGAAGTGCCCGGATTAATACAGTGATCGTGCAAGAAACCCAGCTGTTTAAATAAACTCTGTTCTGGTTTAAAGATTTTGCCCTTTGGGGAGAAAGTCATTTAAGTATTGAGTGGCAGTGACCAGTGAACAAGACTTAAAGTGAAAATAAATCTTCCTGAAACTGAGTTCTAATTTTCTTGAGCAAGATATTAACCCATAAAAAATAAACATTTTTTAATGGAGCCCCATTTGTATCAAGTAAACCTTTGTAAATGGATATGGAGAAAATATGAACTTGCATATCCCAAGTACTTGGTCCGCCAGCAAGAGAGAGAGCTATTGGATATGTGGACCCTGAAGAGAATACGATCAGTGACTCTGGAGCGAGATCCTTGCAGATGTGTGCAGATCCCGGGAGGCGATCGTATTAGAATTAGCACGAAAAAATCTGTGTCACTTGGCACCTTGGATAAGGGATAATTTAATGACACCAGCTACTGATGTTGACTTATGTTTCTGCTCCAGCCAGCCTTCTTACCGTCTTGTTTATTTCCAGAAATCACATTTGTGACAGCCTTACGAGGCCGTTCAACAGTGAGCATTTTCTCATTTCGCTGAAAATATGTCAGGTTTCAACCCGGCAAGGTAAAGCACTTTCAGACTTCATGTATGTGAGTAAACTTGTTTGAGGTAAGTCTTTTTTTTTTTTTAAGAAAACAAACTCAATCAGACTATTTGACCAATTTTAGCCTAAAATATTTTTATGTTTCAATTTGCCAACCAGGCTGAGAGGACCTCAGTTGATACAAAGATAATTGATGCTTCTTTTCTGGGCTATTCTTGTTTAATTTTTTACCTTTTAAATTCTTTATTCTTACTGCTTTATTCTAGTGGAGGGCTAGAGAGTGGACATCTTTCACGTGGGCTTCGCGAAACACAAGACTTGCGTTGCCGGCAAGAGCGTCGGGTGGCTAGGCGTGATGGCGTGCTGTTGCAGGGTCTGGGTCCCGGATTTGTAAACTTTCCACTTTCTGTTTTCTGAGAAAGTCATGTTTGATCTCTTCCAGCAGAGGTGAGGAGGCTTAGTTACGTCCCTCCTAACAGCTGAATGCAATCAAGCTCTTATTTTCTGTTGTGTTTTAGTAAAAAGGTAAAAGAAAAGAGAGAAGCATACCCAAACAAACCAGAAGACCCACTTAGCGTCCAATCTCCAACCGTGAATGGAGAGAGCCGTCACTGGGGGAATAAAGCCCACGGGACACCATGAGTCTACCTCCTCCTCGTTCCCTCCCAGGAATGCTCTCAGGAAGGAGTTGGGGATCATGGGGAGTCCATCTGGGGTTTGGCTAACGTGTTTAAGCCGCATGTCAGGAGCAAGAAGGCTGAGTTTCTTTGTGCAGACACGTGTCAGAAACTCGGATCCCCGCCTGCCTCTCAGAAGTGCTCTCGCCCCACGTCTCTGCGGCGTTGGGACCAACGAGCCCTAGAGGCTCCCTTTCCCAGTGGCCTGGCTGTTGCTGCCTTTGATCACGAGGTGTCCATCAAGACCTGTGCCAGGTCCCTGCCATTCCATGCTGACCCTCGCCCGGAGACGGTCTGGGCACGCAGGGGTCCCTCCAGGCTGCGGCTAGGCTTGCTGGTGACGGGCACAGAGCACCTTCCCCGTGGGAGTAGGAGGTCTCTGGAGCACCGAGCTCTACAGCACGAGCAGATGGGGCTACAGAACTGGCCCGGACAGAGGCTCAGACAACAACGCCATGCTGCTCTCCCTGACGGCCCCAGCGCCCCACCTTCTTGGTGCCCTAACATCAGACACTTGGTTGTTTAACAAATGCCCATTTTTCGATTTGCGAGTGGACTGTCTCCCCTGCCAAGAGCTTCAGCATTGGGATTGTCGCAGATTTACAGCAAGGGCGGGTGTTAATCCAGAGCTGGCCCCATGCCAGGTATTCACTGGGGTAATGGGGTGCTGCCTCCAGCAGGCGGACAGCATAGGGAATGGCACTGTCCTCACCTGACAGCTGAGGAGACCAAGGGGACGCTGCAGGTGGCACAGCTGCTGTGGCGAGGAGAGGAGAGCCGTGGACCCAGATCCAGGCCAGTGGGTCATAGACGCCGTGTCCTTAACCCCGGGCCTCAGTGTGCCCTCCTAAACCAGTTACTTGTTGAGTGAATCCATGAGCAGGAGGGTCTGAGAGGCAGGGAGGCGTGATGGCTGGAGCAGAAGTTTTCCAGCAGGAGATGGGGGCTCACATGGGGCCCTGCCCTCACTCTATGCTGACCCTTGGTAAATTCCTTAAACTTCCTGAGCCTCAGTTTCCCCCTACATAAAGTGGAGCTAGCGATCTTTCTTTTTCAGGTTGTGAGGATTTGAGATTGCGAATGCAAAATCTGGGCCCATAGAACGTGTGGATAAAGGATCTCATCACCAAAGTCTCTGGGCCTGTCCCTGGACCAGAGGGGCAGGGGGCTGCCTGGCATCACAGCCAACTCTGGGCACCGTGGGTAAGTCTCTTCAACTCGCTGGATCTCGGTTTTCTCTGCTATTCATGCCTCCGAGGCTCACACAGGAGGGAGCGCCAGGCCCCGGTCCTCAAGCAGGCGTCTGCAGCTTCAGGGGCTGAGAGGCTGCCCGGAACGGGCTCCCGCAGCCCTGCTTTTGGCTGGCGTGACCGTGGGGCACTGGGCGAGGCACTGGGGTAGGTGGCAGGGTGGAGGAGGGAGGAGCAGCAGTGCATTTGGCCGTGGCGCTGCTTGCCCCCACAGGCCCTCCCCTTGCCCCCCGCCCCAGCTCCTCCGATCCTCCAGTCCAGGGATGGGAGCAGCTTCCCGCACCGCTCCTCCGCTGGCTCCTGAGCTTTCCATCTCCACGACAACGATCCAGGTATTGTGTCTGCTCTGCTTTAAGCACTCAGCAAAGCTTTTGTTTATCTCGGTTGGACCTCGTGGGTCCGTCCCCAGGGATGGGGTCTTCGAGTCAGAAGTTTGGGCAAGGATTGCGGCTCTCCCACTGACGAGTGCCGTAGCCCCCTCCACCCCAGGAAGGAGCCCCCTCCTCTCCTGCTACAGCCCTCCTCCACCTCGGCCCCAGCCCTCCTCCCCTGCAGCAGCGGGAATGCGTACATGGCCGGCGCTCTTCACCCCATCCTGGGTCCAAGGCCTCTGCTGAGAATCTGTATGTAGCTCCTTCCCCCAGCAGGTGGGTGCACTTCTTCATCCCCGGGTCTGGGTGCTGCCATCTGACTTGCTTTGGTCAGTCGGATGTTAGCAAAGGTCACACAGCGGAAGCCTGAAGAAACGCAGCCTCGGGGCCCAGCGTGAGAAGTGCCTGTTCCGGCCTGAGGAAGGACAAGGGACACGCAGGGCCTGGTGGAACTCCGATGGCAGCAGGGCCACCTGTGGGCCGCCGCAGACGCCGCATGAGCTCACTTGTGCTGAGGTGATGGTGACATCATGCCGGGGGCCGAGCAGCTCTCGTGGTCTAACGTGGTCCTTGAGGACAAGGACCTGCGCGGCCAGGCAGGAGGCTGCGATTCCAGCTCGGCTGTTTCCAAATGGCTGTCCTGGGAAGGTCACTTTGTTTCTCTGGGCCTCGGTTTTGTCTTCTGTGGAGGGGGCGTAACAGTAGGATCCACCACGTGGGGATTGAGGTGGGACACATCAGGCAGCAGCCGGTAACTGTCGTCGTCATCGAGAATGGGATTCATGACCATCCTGTGTCCTGCAGACCAGCCGGCCCCTGCCCTCTGCTCTGTGCTCGCTGACACACGCCCTTGAGCCTCCCCGCTGGCTGCTCCTCAAAGGCTCTGTACCTTTGCATATGCTGTTCCTGGCCCTGGAGTGCTGTTCCCTCTCCCACTAGTGAGTCCCCTCCTCTCTTCAAGACCCCACTTGAGTGCAGTGAAGAACTCAGGGTAACTCTGTGACTATTTCCTTTCCTCCTCCCGCCCTTTCGGGGCGTTATATGTAAGAGCATATTCTCCCGCCAGCTGAGGGGTCCCCTGGGCTTTGCCATCTCTCACATGTGGCAGGTGGACACGTGATAAGTCTCTCACCGCCGCATTCGCCCCGAGGTACAAGATGTCAGGACATGACATCGTGACAGAAAACAAGGTCCGAGTGGCGAGCAAAGCTGGGCGTGTCCGTTCTCGGAACCCAAGCCCGCCGTGACGCTGCCGCACCCCCTCACTCGCTCCGCGCGTGGGCGTTCCCGGGCTCCACTCTGTGTGCGGGGCGCGTGGGCGGTTCTAGCGCATGGCTGGGAACACAGGCGAGGTCGTGTGTGTCGTGGCCCGCCGTCCATCCGGAGGACAGGTGTGCGCGTCGGCAACATGGGGGCGTGTGTGTGATGGGGTGGTGGGCGTCTGAGCCGAGCTAGCGCGGGGGCAGAGGAACTCGGGCCTGAGTGATGGAGCCAGCGAGGGGCACACGGCCTCGTCGTGGGCCCTGTGGGTGGCGGGCTAGAGGCAGGGGTGCTGTGAGGCCCCGGCCCAGCTCAGAGCATGGAGGTCTGGGCAGGCGACTGCTTTAGCCTCCGTGCTGCTGGCCCACAACCAGCACCCAGCCCCTCTGAAGGGGGGGGGTCCCCTCATCACGATGCGGGAGAAAACAAGTCCGGGCGTCACACAGATGTCGTGGGAAACTGGTTTCACCAAGGAAATAAATAAATAAAACAGACAAACAAATAAAACATTTGTTTTAGTGAGTAGAGGCAGCCCGCCTTCCTGAGCCCCAAGGAAGACCAGGAGAACGGAGAACTGGACGGCATCCCCATCGATCCTTGCCCGGGGAGGGGGAGGCGGACCCTGGCCTGGGCTGGAGTGGTTTCCATGGAGACGGTCGTCCAAATTGCCAGTGCTTTCCAGGGAGATTGGGGGGAGCGCGGGGGGCGGGCGGGCAGCTGCTGGCTTTCGCGTGGCACACCAGTGGGGACCGCGGGAGTGGGCCGTGACAGGGCAGGGTGTCTGAGGCCCGGGCAGCTGGAGGTGGGCGGTCTGGGCGGGGGCTCTGCTCCCCGTCTTTTGGGCTCGGTGCCTTGGGCTCGAGGGCACGAGGTGCAACCACACCCATGAGGCTCCGTCCCGGGCCTGGGGGGGCACGTCCTCCTGTCCTCCTGGAAGGGCCGTCTTCAGCAGCTCACCTCCACCGTGGCTGGGCTGTGTCACCTGACCACTCTCCACTGCAGAGGAGTCTGGGAAACTGCATATTTTTAGGCGGGTCCACTGCCAAGCCAAATAAAACCAGAATCCTGTCAACAAGGAGGAATGGGTGGGGAGCAGATGTGGTCAGCAGCCGGCGGGGGCTGAGCCGCTGGCCCAGGGCCACATGCGGCCAGTGTGTGATACTCTCTGTTTGAAGGTGAGGGAGACATTCTTCTTTGCAAAATCCCTTCTGATGAGATGTTTTATTTCTTAACCGTTCTGAAGATTTCACTCACAGCCTCATTACGAAGAAGATTAATTAGTATGTTCCGACCAGTCGGGAGCGCAAGGGGGTGGGTTTCGGCCAAGTCTTCCCCTAATACAGGTGCTTCATTCTTGTTTCACGGAGAAGGGCACGGGGTCCACACAGCAGTCGGGGACAGAGTGGGGCTCAAATGGCCACCCCCTGGTTCGGGCCCCACAGTCCTGGCCACAGCGAGTGGGCCAGACTCTCCACAGAATGGGGGTAGGGTGCCCCAGCCTCCCCTGTCCTGCTCGGGCCCTGCACCCCCCCCCCCCACTCCTGGCCTGGCCCTGGGAGCAAACTCTGCTTCTGTCCGAGAGCCTCCTCCTGACCTGGGTGCGCACTGTGGGGCCCAAGAAGGCTCTGCGGCTGCCGCCTGTGAGGCCGGGGTCCTGGGGAGGAGCTCGCAAGCCCCCACCCGCTGGTGTGCACGCGCTCTGCGATGCTGGGCAGGCCCGTCGGCTGCTGGGAGGAGCGAGCAGGGTGGGGCATGGGGCCTGGCATCTGGAAGGGGCACAGGGTTTGTTTGTCCTGCCCCATAGGAGCCCCGGGGAACCCCTGGGGGAGTGGAGACGGGCCCGGAGCCCCGGGGGGACCCCTGGGGGAGTGGAGATGGGCCCGGAGCCCCGGGGGACCCCTGGGGGAGTGGAGACGGGCCCGGAGCCCCGGGGGACCCCTGGGGGAGTGGGAGATGGGCCCCTGCCTCAGCCTCGGGTTCCTGGCCTGCAGGGCAGGGGCATTCTCCAGGTGTCCCTAACAGGGTTGCTGGGAACTTGAGAAAGGTGTTTCCGTAGCTAACGTTTGCGGAGCTCGGCTCACCGGCCAGGCCGCATGCTAAGCCTTCCCCAGGACCGGCTCTCTGGCGCAGCGGGTGTTCACGCACCCACAGGCGTCAGGCCTGTCCTGCACCTGCGATCCTGTCCGGAGCCCGGTTCCCCGCCCAGCCCAGAGCAGGATGTCCGTGACGAAGGTCCTGTGCCTTCCCTCACACGGCAGGGATCAGCAGAGGCGGCCCTGCTCTTACCGTGGACATTTCTGGAAACCCTGCTGCAGGACAAGCGATAAAGGAGATCGGGAAAACACAAGGCGGAAGTTATGTTCTGGCGAAGTCGCGTTCCCCAAACAGGGCTGTCTGTCGGCGGGCCCCGTCCAGGGCAAACAGCCCGCCCTACAAGCACAGTGAGCAAGCCAGCCCCACCTTGAACTGGAGAATCCTTTCACCCAGGCCTGTTAAGTAGGCAATTACGGACACGTCTGTGGTCCCGGGGACCCTGCCGCGACACCTCGGCAAGTTAGCTCTTCTGTGTATGGTGATTAGGATTAGTGTCTTAGGTCGGCTTTAGGATTCCGTAAACATTTAATTAACCACTTGTCTCTGTCTTTAGAGTGTTGAAGGTCTTTAGGGCATTCTGTGGAGGAAAAAGTCTTCTCGAAAGACTTGCTCACTGAGGTCTGGTCGTACTGCACCTCCCTTTCTCGGAAGACGCCCCAGAGCCACCCGAGACTCATCCTGAGATGAGGGCCGTCACAGGTGGTCTGTCACCGTGTTAGCTGACGATGCGCCCTCTCCCTCGCAAAAAGAACTCTGAGATGCCACCTTCCGTGGCCGACGCAGCTGCCCATCAAGAAGGCACTCAGCTTGAAGTCACAAGTAGTCCGACCTGCAGGGCCTGAGATGGGCACGGGGCCCCTCTGGTCACGTGACGAGGCAGAGCCTCTCCGTGTCCGCAGGGACACAGCTGCTGGCGTGTGCATGTGCCCAGTGATGGCTGTGACAGATGACCCCCGACTTGCTGGCCTCAAACAAAATGCATTTATGATCTTCAGTGTGGAGGGCAGAAGCCCGACATGGGTCCCCTGGGCTGAATTGAGGTGTCAGCAGGGCTGGTTCCTTCCAGGAACACGACGGGTGAATCATTACCTTTCCCAGCTTCTAGCGACCCTCGACTCAGGGCCCCTCCGTCTCCTCTCCCGAGCTCGCAATATAATGTCTTTCTGTTCTCCTTCTGATCACATCTGTCCCCCCACTGTCCTCTTCTGCCTCCCCCTTCCTTGTAAGGACCTGGTGATTACACTGGGCCACTTGGTAATGCACAATACTCTCCCCTGTTGAGAGCCGCTGGTTAGAAACACTTGCTTCTTATGTAGTTTGCTTCCCCTTTGCTGTATAAAGTAACATTTTCACAGGTTTTGGGGTTTGGGATGGGGACAGTTCGGGGGTGAGGTGGGGCGTCATTCTGTCTGCTACATTGCCATGACCTGTCCTCTTACGGTCTCAGGATCGCCGCTGCGTCACTGGCCATCATGTCTGCATTCAAAGGAGGAAGGGAGGAGAGGGCTGCAGGACTGCAACAGCTGGGTCTGTGTCTTTTCATCAGGAGAGCCAGGGCTTTTCCCAAAGCAACCCCAAAGACCCTATTTATGGGTGGCCAGGGAGGAGGTGGGTGTGAGACCCAGCAAGCCCGTCCATCCATGGGGTCTGTTATAGCCCCCTTGCCAAGTTCCTGAATGCGCTGCAGCGGGTGGTGGTGGCCCCGGGCCCCGGAAGCAGGAGCTTCAGAGTATGTGTGCAAAGCTGTCCGTGGAGTGTGGCTGGCACGAGAGCTCGGGAAGGGAACGTGAGGCTCCGTCCCTGGAGTAGTGGAGCAGGTTCCGCGGGCTCGGAGTGGGCTGTCCTGGTTCCTAGCACCTTCCTCACCTGAGAACGAGGGAGAACGTGTGCACAGCGCCCGGCCTGTCCCGTTCCAGGTGGGCGCTCGGGGCAGCGTGACTGCTGCCTGGCAGGTGTGGCGCCGCTGAGCAAAGAGCCACCGAGGGTTGGTCTGGAGGTGCGGGGACAATTTTGGCATCAAGACGGCAGAGGAGCCTTCATTTTGCGAGCCACTGAGTCCTGCCCCTAGGGGTCATGCGGACATCAAATCAGATCAGAGACTGTATTCTACCGGAAATCGGATGTCCAGCTCTGTGTTCCCACATGAGTTCTGGGGCACGTCATCGTTGATTTCCCGCAAACACACTGGTTCTGCCCGAACTCCTTCAGCTGACCTAGAGTGAGGGACACAGACGTCCTGGAGCATGGGATCAAGCCAGGAGCGGCTGAGGACCCGCTGAGGACGCCCACCCGAGGCCCCCCCCCCCAAACAGCCTGGGGTTCCTCCAGCCCATTCCGGACACCGCGTGCCCACAACCACCTGGGAAAGAAGACGGGCGTGTTCACCTTACACTTGAGCCCTCACTGGCTGGTTGGTGTGGCGGCCGCAGGGAGGGACGAGGTGGGAGCCCGTCTTCCATGGGGCGGGGGACACGCATAGCTCCCGAGTGCTGGGTGTGTGCTCTGCGTGGGCAGTAGTCCCCCAGGTGCTGCTAGGCGACCCTGGGCAGGTGACCTGACCTCCCAAAATCTCGATTATCCGGCCTGCGAGGGCCACAGGGAGGATCCCTGCACAGAAGGGGCACAGGAGGGTCCACACAGTGCGCCCTGACCCCTAGCTTTTCCTCCTCTGCTTGTCATCCCTTTGGACACACATGAGCACCTCGGAGGCTAGCATCTGGATAAGCCCGGCCAGCGGTGCGGCCCCACAGAACACGGAGGGAGCTGGAGTTTGCTCGGCTTGGGCTCCGTGTGCTGTCCTTGAGAGTGGCCTCAGGCGCCGTGCCTAACTCCCACCGCTGCGTGCCGCGTCTTGCCCGTGTCGTGTCTGTCCCCTGACGGGAGCCACCGAGGGGCCTGTGAGGCGAGCGCGGCTGGGGCCTGGCCGGGAGGGCTGTCTTCACACACGCCACTGCTGACTCCTGAGATCACAGAAAGCCCCGGGAGGTAGTGCCCTCCTCCCTGCCACCGCAGGCCCAGTTCGCAGGGGGGGAAATGGAGGCACAGAGCGGCAAGGGTCCCCACAGCCAGCATGGGGAGGGCTGGTGTTGGAAGGCCAGCCTGCGGCCTGATGTCAGGGAGGAGTGAAATCTATGACCTGGTCCCAGCACCCGAGCCGACCTGTGACCCCTCCCCCAGTCCTGTCCCAGGGCTTGGAAGGGAGGGTGAAGGGCACGGGGCAGCTTCCCTGCAGTGAGCCGCTTCAGGGCACCTCTGTCCTGATCCTCCAAGCTCCCCCCAGCTCTCTGTCCCCCGGGGGAGGAGAGAACCTGGGAATTCTCTTATCTCTGCCGAGCAGGATGCGTCCTGTGTTGTGTCCCCACCAAGGTTTCCAAGCTCCGTGATGAGCTTGCAGATTTGTGCAGGCGATTGCTCGACTGCCCTCCGGCCCAGCTTGGGGGGGAGGTGTGCTTTGTTGGCCAGGCCCCTTGCACTGTGGGGCCAGGCTCCCGTGTCCCTGGCCTTTTCAGCTGCTCCCGGCCCTTGGATCCTCAGCAGGCCTGTCCCAGCGGACAGCGGTGTGAAATGCAGGGGTGAATTCCTGCCCTCTGTGTTTCCGCCCATTCTTCGTGTAGAGGCCACGGTGGGTTCCCTGCCAGGGAGGGGGCCGCGGGGGCCGCAATGCCTGACATGGCCCTTGGGGGCGCTGTGCAGGCGGGCGGAGGCAGGATCGGCCAGCCGGCCTGGCCTGGGTTGGTTTCCGTCCCCCCACCACTTCCCCATCAGGGGATGGACACAGGTCATCAGTCGAGTTCAGCACCGCAGTGTGGGTGGTGGGTGGGAGTCTCCTGCCTCCAGGGACGGCTGTTTCAGAATGCAGAGTCTCAGGCCTGGGGCTCAGAGTCAGCCTGGCTGGGCCTGAGGAGGCCCGCAAGGCGTAGTTCCCGCAAGGCCCCAGGTCGTCCTGCTGAGCCGGCACATTGGGAAGCGCCAGCAGGCAGCTTGGCCGGCTCTGGAGTCAGGCTGAGTCTTAATTCATGGCCGCCTCCTGGTCTCTCCTTGTCCCAGAGCTTCTAGGACCCTCAGTCTCCTCATCTACTGACTGGGATTGTTGGGAGGAAAGACTAATTCTTAATTCTTTTTTTTTTTTAAGATTTTATTTATTTATTTGACAGACAGAAGCACAGCCAGAGAGGGAACACAAGCAGGGGGAGTGAGAGAGGGAGAAGTAGGCTTCCGGCTGAGCAGGGAGCTCCATGCGGGGCTCGATCCCATGACCTGAGCTGAAGGCAGACGCTTAATGACTGAGCCCCCCAGGCACCCCTAATTCTTAATTCTTACCGTCCCTAATGACATTCAAGGACACGACCTTCCCCACAGCCCGCACTGGGCTCAGACCCCGGGAGTCAGAGCAGAGACCTTGAGTGTTCAGAGCACCCTCTGAGGCCCCATCTTAGGACCACACTGTGTGCGCTAGAAATTCCCAAATGTTGACAGTATGCCAGGCCCTCAACCTCTTTGCTCTCCCCTGGGGTCCAGGGACCCTGAATTGGGAAATACCGAGTGGTCCCGTGATTCTCAGAGCTGAGGGCACTGGGGCCACAAAGGGATGGCCTGTTCTCAGGATACCACCAGGTAAGGAGGGGAGTGGGATGAACACCCGTTTCCCACAGGAAGCCACGGACAGCAACAGCGTGACCCCCGTGAGCTCCCTTGTGGAACTGTGTGCTGAGGCAGCGTCAGGTTGGGCTGTAGACAGAGGGCACGCCAGGCCCGGGATGCCCGTCAGGTCGTAGGCCTGCCCTGCTTCCACTTCCTGTCCTTGGAGGCCCAGGTGCTTGGTGCCCTGCGGCTGACGTGCACCGTGGGAGGGGCAGCTGGGGCGCAGGCGGGCCCTGGTCCCTGGGTGAGCAAGCTGCAGGGCCCGGGGGACTGCTCTCCGGCACCAGGATGCCCGCTGATGGCGGGGCGCTGGCTTGACCGTGGGCCTGTGGAGAGACCAGCGGCAGAGAGGAGGCGTGACGGGCAGCCTGCTCCTCCTGCAGGACCGGTGGGTCTGGGGCAGGAGGGGCTCAGGCCTGCTCCCCCATTTGTGGGCTCCCACTGCCCTTCCCAAGAGTCCACGTGGAGGGGAGCCCCGCGGGGTCCTCAGAGGTTTGCGCTCCTTATTGCCTGTGAACTTTCTACTCTGGCTCAGGGAATCTCCAAGTACTCTGTGATTCAGGGTTTCTGTTGACCCAAAGCAGGAAGCGAGGAGCTGGGAGCTGGTTTTATGTTTATTGGCTTATGTTTTCCCAGAGCGGGGGTGCCGTAAGATGTGGAGTACGGTGGCCAGACCAAATGGCCTCTTGCTGTCTTCCCGAGGCCTTTCTGGGGCAGGAACACGCACACTCACGCGGGTTCACGCACATCGATTCACATGCACACATGTGCACACGTCAGTTCCCCCCCACCTACCCACATCCGCACATGCGCGTGCACACACACCCGTGCTCTCAGGAGACCGACCTGGGTCTTCGAAACCAAGCCACCCCCCCTACCCCCCACTCCTCCACCCTGAGCTCCTCCTTCCCTCGTCTTGGGCGCATCGGGTGATTCGTGAGCCTGCTGCTGTTCACTCTGCCACCGCGTGGTCTCGGCCTCCCGTTGATGAAGTGGGCGCCGTCATGGGACCCACCTCGAGGCTGCGTGGAGACTGGGCGCGGGGGCGTCTGGGGGACACAGGCGTACCGCCGGGCTTGTGACGGCGTCCACATTTCCAGGTTGTACCGCTGCTTCCGTTTGCCGCCCACGCCTCTGCCGAAGCCCTGGGGTTGGGCACCAGCCCGGTGTCCTGTCCGCTTTCCCTGGAGCAGGTCGCTGCATCTGGCTCTGTCTCGGGGGGGTAACAGGTTAGCTCTGACGTGTCTCATTTTAACTTAGGGGTCAACACGGCCCTGCTCTGTAGGCGCAGGTCTGTAGACACAGTCTTCTTGGGGAATGGGACTCGGGGGCTCATTGATGCCCATGCAGATGGCACTGACTAGACCCAGTCCCCACCACCAGGGGACCACGTTGGGGGAGGAGGAGGACGTGAGGCATTGAGCAAGGCAGTGTGTGGGAAGCGTCCACAGCCAGGAGCCACCGTGCCCAGAAGGCTGAAATCAGATGGTGCGGTTCTCCCAGGGCGAGGGCGGCCGTGGGACACGGGGGCGCGGGGCATGGGTGGTGAAGGGGTGAGGTGCAGGGGGACACGTGTCATGATGAGTGCAGCCCTCCAGGTAGATGAGAGAGAAAGACCCCGCAGGCAGGAGGGGCCCATGCTAAGCTCGGAGGCAGAGCTGCTGGGACTGTTGGGAGCGGCAGCCGCCGTGGCTTCGGTGGGGCTCCGTGGGCCATGAGGAGGGCACCAGTGACTTTCCTGCCGGTGGACGCTTGGCCAGCTGGAGCATTCTAAGAGAGCTGCCTTTGTAAGCACCTGACACAGGTGGCCTCAGAGTCCTAGCATTGTCACCAGGAGCCCCCAGCTGACACTGAAATAAATCTGTCCCATGCCTGATGATGTCACCACTGGAATGAACAACTTGTGTATTTAAGGCCTTGTTCCTTAAGACTTTTCACCATGGAATTGTTTACAAAGTAGGCTGCCTTCCCCAGGAGTGGGGACCAAGAGGGAAACCGGCCCGTGCATCGTCTTTCTGGGCATCTCTTTACGTCGAAAGTCCATGCCATTGGGGCACCTGGTGGCTTATTCGGTTGAACGTACGACTCTTGGTTTTGGCTCAGGTCATGATCTTAGGGTCTTGAGATCGAGTCCCTGCATTGGGCTCCATGCTCGGCTCAGAGTCTGTTAAGACTCTTCCTCTCCCTCTGCTCTTCCCTCCCCTTTGCTCATGTTTTCTCTCGTTCTCTCTCAAAAAATAATCTTTTCTTTTTAAGGCCATGCTACAATTGCTGTGCATTCCATGGTATATGCCGAGGTATTTTAAAAAAAACATTGTTTCCCTCCCGGTATGTTAGTAAAAATGATGATTTTTGTATGCACTGTGTTTATCTTGGGTCTTCTTACTGTCTGTCTTTGAAAAGCCAAGTTGACCTTAAAGCGGTCGGTGAGCTGAACACACTCTCCCCTTCCTAAATGTCAGTCATTCAAACCTAAGTACAATGGTAACATAATCTTAAGAGAAGGTTTTTAGTGACAACATACTAGGATCCCTGTAAGGGTCAGGAAGAGGGAATAGTGATTGCCTCCCACCCCCCGCCAAAGAGTCAACTATAATGAGAGGTTTGGAGCCAAGACATCTTGCCAGTTTCCCTGTGGGGTCCTACTCTCCTATAGTTCTCTGGTCTGTGGTCTACTCTAGCCACTCCCTGGCAAAGATCAGGGGTAAGATTCTCCCATGGAAACTTCTCTCCCTGGCCAGGAGCTCAAGTGTCTTGTCCCTCCTCCATCACTCTGTGTTCCAGCCTGTTGTGGAGAGGGCGTCGGATTTGTTCCTGTCTTTGTATCCACCCATTCTCTTCAGATCGCAGGGGCCCCGAGAAGACCAGGGTGCAGGCTGTTTGTGGGAATCCTTAAACTTTGTTCAGTATGTATGATGTGCTGCCCTATGCGGATATCAACTTTTTAAGTACTTAAATAATTAAGTTAATAACCGCACACGTTCCGCTTCTTACCAGCATTCAGACCCCATTCCCACCCCCCGCTAGCTGGGTGACTGGGCACATCAGTTCCCATCTCTGTGCCACTGCTCCCTAATCCACAAAGAGCTCCTGGGCTGGGTGAGTGGACATGTGAGGAACCCTTGGGAGCGTCGTGTGACGTACGCATGGGAGCTTGGTAACTATTAGCGGCGTTTGCCCCACACTGCGAAAGACGACCTGACTTCTGTGACCAGACAGCCGAGTGCACGATCCTTCTTCCCCGTATGGAGGGCTTCGCGGGGTGTTTCTCTGACTTGAGTGCGCACAGAGCCTGCACTGATGGAGGGTCACACACAGCTTGGCGCCCCAGCTTGGGCTGTGCCCCCGTTGCCGCGGACGGGGAGGCAGGCTTAGAGACACCTCTTCCTGGTGGGCTGTCCGGGCGGGGTCGGTCAGATTTGAGCCTCGGATTTGCAGTTTGGCTCCTGCTGGAGCTGGCCTGAGTCTGCTCTCGGGCCTCCGGGGGCCGGCGCACAGGGGCCCTTCCGTTTGTGGTGAGACGCATGCCATTTGTCAGTGGTGGGGGTGACTCGCTGGGCACCCCTCGAAGAGGGCTTGCAGAGTTCAAGGCTGGTCGCCCGGGCACTCATTATCAGATCTAATTGTGGGCTCAGATTTCACAAACCGGGGGGCTATGCAGGTGGAGGACGGGCTGCAAAGGTCACGCCTAAAAGCTTATTAAACCGCTGGTGTGAAAGGTAAGGCCATCTGGATGCCATTTGACAACTTAAGTGGTAATTACACCATTTGGTGCAGGAATTAGAGAGCTGCGGCTTGCACTGTGCTGGGACAGCTTCGTCGCAGGGGGTGGTTCTTTGGGGCAATCCTGCCCTGGCATCTCGAGGCCCTCGTTCCTGCCGGGGCCCCTGGCTTCTCCGCCGAGCAGGCGGGGCGGATGGGCAGTGCCTCCCCTCGCTGCCCTGCAGCCCGTGATAACCAGGAACACCTGCTTTCCCAGCGCCCTCCCCCCGGGGAAGGGGGCGGGGGTGGCTTCCAGCGGCGTCCCACCCCAGCAATATGGAAGTGTTTAGCAGGCTTTGCACCAGGCAGGGTAGCTGAGATCTGAACCTTCAAATTGCAGCCATTCCCGGGCCGAGGAAAAGTAAATAAACAGTTCACAGCTGCAGCCAACTCAGCACAGAACCGGCTATCTCTTCTGATTGCGGGACAAGTAATTAAGTGGGAAATGTGAGCCCTCAACGTCAGGGCGAGATGATAAAGGTCTGGGGGCAGTAAATCCCCCCAACTCCAGAGACCTTCCGATTAACCCACGCAAGGCCAGCGGGGGCGAAGCCCTGAGCAGGAGTGCTTGGCGATTATCAGCAGCTCACTCACTAAAGGAAACCCACCCTCCTCACCGTGCCTTGTCGTGGGGCATGATGAGTGTGAGAATCAGGATCCTCACCAGCACACCCCAGAAAACACCTCAGAACAGGTGCTGTGTGCTTTAACTGGTTGTTCTGGGCTGAGTTGTGTCCCCCAAAAGTTCACATGTTGGAGTCTCAACGCCCAGGACCTTGGACTATGACTGTACTTGGAGAGAAGGCCCATGGTTAAGTCACGTCAGTGGGGTGGCCCTCGACCACACTGACAGGTGTCCTTAGAAGGGATAAGGACACAGACGCACCTGGAGGGATGGTGATGTGCACGCCCAGGAGAGTGGCCTCAGGAGAAGCCAGCCCTGCCTGCCCCCGGAGCTCAGGCTTCCAGCCCCCCGGAGCGGGGAGACAAGAAATCTCTCTTGTTTGAGCCACCCATCTTGTCCTGCTTTGCTAGGGCAGCTAGAGGAAACGGAGGGGGCTTCACAGGGAGGGCAGAAGGAGTGGGGGTGGCAGGTCTGTGCCAGGCCCCCTGCGAGGGGCACACATGGTCTAGGCTTCTCCTCACCACGGCAGCAGTATCCCCTCTCTCCAATGTGGAAGCTGAGGCCTGCAGAGGCTGAGCCGGTAGCCTGGGCCACACAGCTGGGACCCGTGCAGAGAGCCCCTTCCCTGGAGCTGGGGTTCTCAAACCTGGCTGCACAAGTTGTCTGGAAAGTGTTAGAAAGTAGGGGTTCCTGGGCTCTAGCCGAGATGCAGGGAGCAGGCCCTGGGAAGCAGTTTAGAAGGCACCCCGGGATCTCATCTATAGTCAGGGTTCAGAACTGTGGCTTTAAACCCAATCTTCTTGCTGGGATTCCTTTTTAAAGAAGTAGTGGCCCAACAGGAGCTTGTGTTCCACATTCACATTCTTCTCCTGGGTGAGGAGGCTTCAGGGTGCCCCTCCTCCCTGGTCAGCCAGCTTGTGTTTCCCACCTGCACGATCTCTGGGGCCCAAATGCCAGGGTTCGAATCCAGACCCCTCAGCTTACTTGCTGTGTGACTCAGGCAAGTCCCTTGACCTCTCTGGGCCTCAGTTTTCTCATCTGTAAAACGTGGCTCATAAGAGTACCTACCTCGCAGGGTTGTTATTAACTGAGTTGATGCTTGTGAATGCTGACACATGGACAGGGCCCGACATCAGTCTGTTAGGAGCACAATAACGGCCTCGTGTATTTGCCCTTGGCCCCAGGATGCTGGAGCGTGGGGTGGGAATGGGAGACAGAAGCCTGGTCTGACCCGATCCGGATTTCCCCCACGGCACAGGGGGGCTTCTGGCGGGTTAAGTGGGAGGGCAAAGTGCCATTTGTCCAAGGCATTCCCCCCACCTGCCCTCACCACGCACGTGCACACCCATGCCTACACACACACACACCCACGTCTGCACGCACACGTGCTCCAACGCGCGCACGCCCACACACGCATACGTGCTTGCACTCTCACACGCACATGCACACCCACGCCTGCACACCCACGTGCACCCACGCCCACACACACGTGCTCGCACGCACCCATGCCCACACATGCACGCACACACGTGTTTGCACTCTCACAGGCACGCGCATGCGCTCACACGCTCGCACCCGCGCCCACGCACGCACGGACCCGCGCCCACGCACGCACACGCTCGCACGCACGCACACGCTCGCACGCTCGCACTGCTCCCCTGAGGAGCACTGTGACGGCCTCTCCTAGAGGGAACCGGGACGTCCTCATGTCGTAGCGGGACGCCCACACAGAGTCTGGAATGTCGTCAGAAGGTGGTTTCTTCGTGGAGGACGAGGTATGATGCGGAGAGCAGGGTGCCCCGCGGGCCCTGCGTGGTGTGGGTGCTGACCCGGAGACGGAAAACCCGGTGACTCCCTGTGCTCAGTGTGTCGTGTGGCCCCTTCTCCTTTTCTACCGAACGCGTACCTTCTCATAGTAAAACCCTTTTTTTAAAAAGCGTGATGTGAACGTGGGCCGAGTCACCCCCGCAGATTCTTCCCTGGAGCATGTTTTCCCGTTTTTGGGCCCGCTGGTGGCCCGGCAGGGCTGGCCTCTGTCCTCCCCCACTTGTGTCCCCGGAGGGGACGGGTGTGTGTCACCCAGCTACAGGTCTCTGAGAGCCTCTATCGGGAGGTCACACAACCGAACTGTGGAGGTGGCTTCATGCAGGGGGTGGGTCTCTGGGCTGGGGGTCCTTGGGGACCTGTGCAGGGGACTTAGGGTCCGGCTGGGATGAGCTCGCAGAAGAAACCTGGGGACGAGGACAGGAGTGGGTCCTGGAAGGCCCGGAGAGCCCCGACTGTGTGCGGGCTCTGTCCCTGCCTGCCCCTTCCCTAGGAGTGTCTGCGTCCCCGTGTCCACCTGTGCAGGGCAGGGACATGGAGTGACCTGCTCCAGGGGCTGCTGGGGGCCCCAGACACATGCACATAAGTAGCAGTGTCTGCCTCCTGGTCGACAGGCTTTGGCCGTGGTCCTGCCTGCTTTTCTTCCTGCAGCTCCGAGCTGCATTCATCTGCAGGCCAGGGCCTGGCTCAGGGAGGCACATTCACTCAGGCCTTCAGCCAGTAGGTAGAGCCCCAGGTAGGTGCTGGTGCCTAGCAGGAAGCAAACCAAAGTGCCCACCCCGCGGGAGTCAGCTATCACGGGAGTGATTTCCCCAACAGGTGGCTGAAGAGAGAGTTGAGAAGTGGTCTCTGGTCACATGGGCAGTCAGTGCGGAGCCATTGAACCTGAAAGGTTCTAGAACAGGCAGGCCCAGGCTGGGGAGGACAGGAGAGTGACATCTGAGTGTGATCCCAGCTGGAATCGGAGCGGGGATTGGAGTGGGGATCAGAGCGGGGATCGGAGAGGTTATCGGAGCGGGGATTGGAGCAGGGATCAGCACGGGGATCGGAGCGGGGATCAGCATGGGGATCAGCGTGGGGATTGGAGTGGGGATCAGCACGGGCATCGGAGTGGGAATCGGAGCGGGGATCAGTGCGGGGATCGCAGCTGGAATTGGAGCAGGGATGGGAGCGGGGATCGGAGGGGGGATTGGAAATGGCCAAGACAGGAACAGTGTCCAGGGCAGACAGAAGAGGCTCTGTGGACAACTTGTCTCAGCAGCCGTTTATCCCCCTTACTAGTCACAAAATGTCCAACTAGGTCCCTTGACACTCAGAGTAAAGCCCGGGTGCCCCGCCCCTGCCAGTGCCATGCATGGGACAAGCCCTGGCCACTGAGTGGTGCAGCCTCCAACATGTGCCCACAGAGGGAAGGGGAGAGGGAAGAGGCAGTGCGTTCTGCAGAGGGAAGCCTCCTCTCTGCTCTTTCCACCCACTGGCTGGATGCATCACCATAGCCGTCGGGGATGGACCCCACAGTGTCCGAGGAGGAACCCCAGTGATTTTGGAGAGCAGATCTCAGACCTTTATGTGAGAAAAGCACATTTTACAAACACCTGGTTTCAGCCAGATATCCTGGTGTCTGTTAAGGCAGTGGAATCAAGTCTTCCGGGGCTGGGGCAGTGGCTGGGGATCCCCACTGTCAGGCGAGTCTTTGGCGTAATTTTGGGAATTGCTCTTGGCCATTCAGCCTGTAGTCCCGCAGGCATCCTCTCATAGCTCGCACTGAGTTTGGCCGAGCGAGCTCTAGATATGTGGGGGTGACACTCGTCTGTTAAGCCTTGTACGCCCTGGGACGGACTTTGCCGGTTTCCTCGAGAGCTACAGGAGCCGGAGAGAGGTTTGAGGACTGGTCTGCAGTCACACTGGCCGTCGGTGGGGAGCCAGGGCTTAGACGCAAGTGTGTGGCCCCGATCTCTCTGGCGAGGAACGGTGTGGGTCTGCAGGGATGCCAGGCGAGGGGTACCCGCTCTGTTCCCCTCTCCCCCTTCCTATCGGCTGCCCTGCCCGCAGCCACCTGCGGGAGCCTAGCTGTGGTCTCCCTGCCCTGGGAGCTCAGTCAGCCTCTTGGGCCCCAGGGCAATTGGGAGTCTTCTGGGAAAAGGTCTCTTTCATTCTTAGCGTCGGAGGGGAGTGGTCAGGTTCTAGCTTGCAGGCCTGGAGGTGGGCAAGAGCAGGGGCTGGCCCTGGCGGGGAACACTGAGCTGCTCCAGCAGCACCCCTCCCTGGACCCTGGCCTTTCCCCGATGCATAAGCCGGTTTCCAGCAGGATTTTTGTTGCTCGCCAGTCTAGTGTCTTCACTGGGAGCCTGGTGCGGGATGTTTGTCGTCGGCGTGTTTTCTCTACTGCAGAGCTGCTAGGGTTCTTGGCACTGTGGCTTCTCTGGATAGGTCCCCCTGACTTCTGGTAGCTTGGCTTACGGCCCCACCTGCTTCTGCGTGAGACCCACTTCTCAAGCATCTTTCGTCATGTTCCTGATGCTGCCCTGCAGCCGATGGGATGGAATCAGGGGGACTGTAAGCATCACTGGGGTCATGTAGACTGGAGCACTGGGGTGCAGCTCCACTCCAGGGGCTGTGGGGCTCCATGCCCCCATTCTGCTGAGGCCAGCCCCCCATCGCCAGCAGAGCTCGGGGTGTTGCTGTGCCCTTTTGCTTCAGCTCCTGCCCCGTAATGTCTTCACCGCAGCCTCACTTGAAATTTCTCTTCTGGGGAAATGGCCCAGTCCCTCCCTTCTCTACACATCTCTCCCAGTAACACTGAGCTGCCCTGAGACCCTTCTCAGGCTTTTCTGGATCATCTTCTCCACTCACGGGAGAAAGGAAAGGACAAGTCTGCGCTGGATCCTTGAGCCTGCTTCTTACTAGAGGTGAGGGCTCAGGAACACCGCTCATGGTCCCTGCATCTCAGTTTCCTCGTTTGCAAAATGGGGATCAAAGTAGGTTCCCAAAGTTGGGACTCTTTGGAGGGTTTCCTGAGATACTGGGGGACAGGAGGTCCTGCAGGAGGTCAAAGGCCTGAGAAGAGTCAGCGATGGGGCGGGGCCAGGTGGGTGAGGTGTGGGTAGTGCCGATGGCATGATTTTGGAGGTCCAGTGCAAGACGAGATGGGGCCCCTACTGAAATGTTCTGAAGGATTTCCAGTTTCCCACAGGGGAGCATTGGACCAACTGTGGGGTTCCTCTGAGCAGGGGCCCCTGCACCCTCTCACCCTTGCTGGAACCCCTTTAGTATTTATAGCCCGGCCTGGAAGGACCCAGGAAGTGGCAGGTCCCTTCAGACACCGAGAGGTTGACGGCTGATGAGAAGCAGTTCACAGCAGGAACCTTTGCGTTTTGATCCAGGATCCAAGGGTAGCTGTGTCCAGACGTGATTCTGCGGTGGTGGAGACCGGCCTGGTGCTCTGTGTAGGGAAGGGGGCATGCCTTTGGAACAGTCTTCCTCCCTCCCCCACTTGAACCCTGACCAGGCTCTCTGGCCCAAGGGTTGCAACCCCTTAAGCCTGGAAACAGCTGACTTCTGGTTCTGGGCTCCGCCGTGGGCAGCCCCACCCAGGAGAGGCCCGCTGATGTCACTGCAGAGGTGATTTTTATGGAAGCAGGTGTGGGGCTATACAGCTGTCGGGGTGCGCCTCGCCCTCAGCCCCTGCTCGCCTGTGCCCGTCATGTTGCCTCGAGACAGCGCAGCCGAGGCTGGGGCCGAGCAGGCCTCCGCTCTCCGTGAGCTACGGCTTGCCACTCGGTGCCAGCAGTGCTTCCAGGTTAAGCACCTTGTTAGGGTAATAAATGGGATGAGAAAACAGTATTTCACTGTATTTTTTCCTGGGGTATCATGACAGATTGAGGGCCTGTGGCTCGAGGCGCGCTGGCGGATCCCAGCTCCTGTGACCCCGAGGCTGGGGGGCAGATGGGCGTGTTGCAGACTTCCCCTGCCTCTGCCTGGCCGGAGTCCAAGGCCCTGGCCTCCCACTCACTGGCTGCCCAGCCAGCGGCGCCTGTGGGAATGTTGGGCCTGAAGAAGCCCAGGCCCGTTTCTCTTGCCCCAAGAGCCTGTGGGGGCCTCATAGGTCCCAGGGGAGCACGTCATCCTGATGGGCAGGCTGCCCGGCCCACAGCTGGCTGAGCTATGTGGGGAATGGGCCTGCCCCTCCCCAGCAGTGGGACAGGAAAGGGCCCCGGCCGGGGTGTCTGGATGGATCTTACTGGTCCATCCAGAAGAAAGGCTGCTTGACTACCATCGGTGCAGATGATATAGCTGTCAGGATAGTCTCTGTCCTGACTCGGAAGTCACATCAGCCCAGTTGCCAAGGACCCTTGTCCCTCTAATGAACATGACACCAGCCCTCACTTGTGGAGTGGGTATTCTGTGCCAGGCGCTGTGTCTCTACCATCTGAGCAACTTTCCCAGAAGCTCCACATAAGAACAGCAAGGAAGACACACCCTGTGGCGTGGCTCTCACAAAACCTGAATAAAGAGTGACTCGTGAAACCCTAACAACAACCCCATGGTGTCGTACCCTCCTCACCCCCATTTTGCAGATGAGGAAATGAGGTTCAAAGAGGCAGAGTGACTTTCCCAAGGGTACACAGCTAGGAAGTGTCCAGAGATAGAATTTCCCTTGATCGGTGGCACTCTAGAGCTCATGCTTTTAATCACTAACATACTCTGTCTGCAGCACTCAAGCAATATTTGGGCAAGAATGCGCTGTGGGTTGTATCACTAGAGGCTGGAGCATGGGTGGGAAAGGAGCAGATTCTCTAGCGGACTTCCTGGAGCCCAGAAGAATTTGTAGGCAAAAGCAAGTGAAATTAAATCAATTGGCTAAAAAAAAAAGTCCAGTAATGGTCCAGTAAGACCATTAGATGATATTTATGGATTTATATTCTCTTACTTAAGGCATCTGATACTCATCCATGACTTAGTCCGCATTGGGTGCTGTGCTAAGTGCTTCAAGATACCAACTCAGAGCCCCTGTTCCACAGGAGGTGAGCTTGCCTACCCAGGGCCCCTCAGTCCACATATCTTGGGTGCAGGGTGCAGACCCGGGTGGCCTCTGAGCCCCCCACTGGAGCGTGTCTTCCAGTCTGAAGACAGGGCTGAGGCTGTGAGCAGGAATAGGGCTAAGAGCCGTGAGGGGGGGACACCCGACAGACCCCTGCCTGAGCGCTGTTTCCTAGTGCCTGCCGTTCTGCCACTGGAGATTTCCCCCTGGGGTCTCGCAGGCCTGCTCCCTGATCCAGGGGCTGGAGGGGGCTGCAGGGCCCTCCCCACCCATCGTGGAGGCGGGGAGCCCATCAGGTCTGGTGCACCCAGGCGGGGACTGCCCATGCCCTCTCCTTGCGGACGGGGTCAGCCTCTGCAGCCCAGCTTCCTTCAGAGTTGGATGTGGCCGCTGCTGGTCTATGGCCACACACGATGTGCTCTGAAGAGGCCCCAAGACAAGAGGATGGCAGAGGCATGGGATGGACGGAACCTGGGGCTCCCCCCTGAGCATGCTGGACTGTGAGGGGGGCTGTGTCAGCTACCCATCGCTGTGGGGCACAGTGCCTGGGACTTCGGGGCTCAGTGTCCAGGCCCATGTGACCGAGCCTGCCCCAGAGCCTGTCATGGTCATATCTGCATCCCAGGGAAGCACGCGCCTCTCGCAATATCAGACCAAGAGGAATATCACATTTTCTTAAGGCCCAAAGCCCCACTTCTGTCCACATGTGTCTGTCGTCAGAAAGCATCTTGTCCTCCGTGAGGACATATGTTCCAGCATCGTTTCCACCCTTAAAATTCTTAGCCTGTTGATGATGGATTGATCACAAGTTAGGCTGCCTTAGGGTGGGGGCAACACAGTCATCGTGAGAACGCTGCCCTGCGGTGGCCCAGCGCTGCTCGTCAGGACCGCGCTGTTCTGGGCCTGCTGGCTCACTCAGCCTTCACAAACAGAAACACGACAACCCTCCCAGGTGAGGGAGGGCTGATTTCCACGTCCCAGATGAGGAGGTCAGACTCAGAGAGGGCAAGTTGCTTGCCCAAGCTTGCACAGCGAGTAAGTAGTCGATTTAAACTGAGACCCACAGATTTAAACTCAGCCTATAGACCCAGCTGTAGGCTGGATGCTTACACTTTAGCGGGAAGAATCTGTCATAAAACATAGCCATTAAATATCAGGCGTCCTTCATAAGCATCCTGCTGAGAAGGCTCATTTGCTGTGTTGGCTTGGGTTGCTGTAACAAAACCCAGGCTGGGTGACAGAAGCAAATCCGCACGTAGTAGTTCCCAAAATGTGTATGGAGGCCACCTTAGGAAAGGAATTAATAAGTATCTCATGGAGGAAAAAGGTTTTTTTTTAAATCACATAATATACGGTTGTGAATGTTATGTTAAACAGTGGAATAGATTTCCTTGCTGCAGGATTCTGTGGAGTTATTAATGCACTCTTGGGATTCGTGAATCCCTAAGTTGTTCTTAGAGCAGGGCTCAGCAAACTTTATCTACACAAGACTGCTAATACTTTAGGCTTTGCGGGCCACGTGGTCGCTGTGGTTGCCACCTAAAGCAGCCACAGACGGTATGTAAATGCATGGGTGTGGCCCTTGTCCTAATAAAACTTTATTTACAGAAACAAATGGTGAGCCAGATTTGGCACATGGGCTGTAGTTCATTGACCCTGGTCTCAGAGTATGCAGTATTTTCCAAACATACTGGAATGTGTTCATTTTTCAAGGAGTGTTCGTGTCCCGTAGGAGTGTCCGTGTTCCGTAGAATGTACTCGTCATCCGGTAGCCCTTGACCCTCAGTCGCTGGGCACCTTCCCTCCACTCCTTGTCCATTGTTTGTGCCACTGCTGTTGGACGATGGGACACTGTTTTGAGAGGCTCCTCCGTGGCCAGGGATAAATCTTCTCCAGTCCTGTTCAGACTTCACCCTAAGTAGTCCAAACCACCTTTGGCTGGTCCCTCATGTGAGATTTTTCAGAACCTCTAGGGTTCAGCAGAACCTGGGATGCCCCAGCACCCACATCGTATCACAGTATTGAATAACTTCGGAGACATCACACATTGCAGGAACGCTTTTCTTTCTTCTTTCTGATCAGTGACCATCACCTGTCCCTCTGGCCTGATGTGCATGATGAGGAGGGCGGAGGTGAGAGGAAGGTTTGCAGCGCGCAGGGGTGGGGGGTGGTTAAGAAATGTTTATATTCGTCAGCTGCTTCCATGTACGAGTGCAAAGTGTTTAGTCTTCGTGTTGAAGCTGATGGCTCTGAATTCATTCGGGATGGAGAGTTTTGGGAAAGGGGGACTGTTCGTATTAAGATGGACGTGAATATAGTGTTTCAAGGTATGGATTCGTGCTGACTGGGTCCGAAGCACAACCGCATCTGCTTATGTCTGGTTTCGACGACTCCAAAAATGTCCGAAATTCCAGACAACCTCTTGGGCTTAGAAATAAAGTCATTAATCCTGCATTTGAATTTAATATTTGAAATTTTAGCCTCATCTTTTTTTTCTTCCACATGAATTAGCTTTTGAGAAGTTGGAAAGAAACATAGTTTCTTTTTCCTTTTTTTTTTCTTTTTTAAGGGAACATTCTTAGCAAAAGGGTATAAAATTAAACTGGATTTGACCTTCTGAGTTTAGCAGATTTTCCACCTGGTCTGAGCAGGAAATGGGCTTCGCAGCAGGAAAGCCTCTTCTCCCAGTTCTGGGGCGGGATGCGGCATGCGCTCTGGCTGTGGCTGCCTCTGGGCTCCTCGCCGACCGATCATTCACACGTGGTGGGACCGATAGCCGGTTCAGAGAAGGGCTCCAGCCAGCCCCTTAGTCTCATCTGAAATATCTGAGCCCCCTCTTTCTATAGAAATTACACATAATCCTGCAGGAATCTCATGCGTGGGTGGACAGCTGTATCTTGAATTTCATCCCCGAATGGCTGCTTCTTTCTGGCATGAGGGGTGCAAGCCTGGGGCACAGGCCCAGCAGCGCGATATTCCAAAAGATCTTGTGAAAGAGCGAGTCTGGGACAGGAAGAGTCTGGGAGCCTGTTGGTGGGTGGGATGTGGGTGGTGAGAGGGGAGAGAAGAGAGGTCCAGGGCTGGGGCTTAGGGTGTGGTGCTCTTGGAGTCGGGATTTGGGGAACAGGCTTTGGCTTCTGTATCAGAACTGGGGCCTCCTGGGGGCAGAAGGTGGCTTTCTTCCTTTGGGGGTCCTGCCCATGTGTTGCACCATGTCATGGGGGGGTCTCTGAATGCCAGCAGACTGGCCCCATCTTTTATGGAGAGACAGACTTTGGGCAAGTCTCATTACCTCTCCTAGCCTCACTGTCCCCGTGTGTAAAATGGGAATACAATAGCACCTTCCTTGGAGGGCTTCCTTAGAGGGCTTTTGTGGGGTGATAAACGCTTCCTTGTCAGCCCGGGGCCTGGCCCCAGGGGTATGCTTGAAATGCAACACCCTCATAGAGCTGGAGAATGCTCGCCAAGGCAAGGGAGGAGGCTAGCTGCGTCCCCTCCCACTACCCCTCTGCCCTTTTTCTGACTCGCTTTTCCTTTCAGGGGTGGTCTCTGCTCCCTGCCCTGTGATGTCACTGCCTAAACATACCAGATGCAGGCGTGGGGAGGCAGAAGGGGCCCTCATGTGATCCCTCCTCCCTGCCACCAGCCTCCTGCTCCCCAGGGGCAGCCCTGGCCGTGGCTCAGCGTGGTGGGCTCCTTCCCAGAGGAATTTATGATCCCTTGGCCGGGGCTGGTTTGCTCCTCCAGAAATTAAACAAAGCCTACAGAAGCAGAGGCCGTGGCCCTGGCTCCCCTGCTGTCTCCTCCGGGCTCCATCGGGCACCTGAGGTCGGGAGTGGGGGCCCCCGGCATACTGGGCTGCAGGAGGAGGTCTGCACTTAGTCCCTACAGCACAGTGGCCCCAGTTTCTTCAGCAGGGCAGGAAGGGTTGGGGCCAGCAGCCCTGCCGATCGAATGTCTGGAGAAATGAGCGTCTCCCTGAGTGCAGGACGAGGTGAGGCGGCGGGTGCCGGGCTGCACACCTGTTTCAGAGAACGCGAAGGCACTTGCCCTGGACGTGGGATTGATGGGACCACCAGCCACAGCAAGACAAATAGTACTTGAATACAACACTTAAAAAATGGAAACCCAAAAAACACATGATGAGCAAAGGACCAAAGTGTTTTAAGTGAAGGCAGGAGCGTGGCAGCGACCCGGGCGGCCTGCGTATGTCGTTTGCATTATGAGGACCTCTCTCACAACCCAAAGCCAGCACTTCGCCTGGAGAGGGCCACACTGGGGGGCACAAAGCAAGTTTATTAGAAAAGCAAAGGCCGTCCTCTGTGTGTGTGCGGGGGTGAGTGGTATGTAGATGTCTCAAAAGAATGATGGGGAATAAGAGCCCGTTTACAGGGGGTGCTATGGCTTCAGGGAGGGAGGAGAACCTTGAACACCTGCCCCCACCCCATGCCTGGGATGCCCTGCTTGTGCCAGGAGCAGCCATCCCTTTGGCCACAGTGGCCTGGTCCCAGAGGCCCCCTGACCTGAGCCAGGACCATCGGAACCTCGGGGACCCAGGCTGATGGGTTCGTCCCCAGGGGAGGTGTGCACATGCGTCGCCCCAGGAGGCCCTGCTTAGCTCCAGGGACGGAGGAGCGGGCAATGCTGGTGTGTGTAGAGAAGACCCAGACACAGAAGCAGCAGGTCCTGGCCAGTCTTCTGGCTCCTGGGTCAGCCCTGTCCTTGACTCCCGGACATCCCTGTGTCCCCCGCATGAACCACCCCAACCCCTGCCTTCGACATGAATTGGCTGGATTGGGCTTCTTTCTTTCAAAATGGAATAGTTTCAGCCAATGTGATGAGAAAGGGAAAGGTAGCCTCCGTGGGACTTAGAGTCTAACCCAGTGGTCTTCACTCCACTTCCGCATTAGGGACATCAGGCAGTGTCTGGGCCCCATCTCAGGCTGGGGTGCTCAGACTCTCGGGGAGGCGGGGCCAGGCGCCTGCATTTAGACGCAGGGCTCAAGGACCAGGCGGTGAGAACACTGCCCTCGCCAACCGACAGCCCTCAGCCTCTCTAGAACATTCCCTAACACGTACATCGGCCTTCTGTGTTGGGTAATACATACTGAGTGTTGGTTTCCCGAGAGTGGGCCAGGACACCTTAGTTCATTTGCCCTTGAAAGGAATGTCTGGAGCACTGGGGGTTCAGCAGGGAACAAGCTGGGCGCAAGTCCTCCCCTCACAGAGCGTTCAGAAGCAGAGCCTGAGTCAAAGCTCCCCATATCAGGGGGTGGGGCCCAGGAGACTCCGTCTGGGCGGGGGGTGGGGGACATCAGGACAGGCTGACGAGCAGGACTCATCCTTGGGGGGCCTTTGGGGGCCGCAGAGAACCACCTCATGTTCTCCCACTGCCAGAGCCCTGCCGTGATGCTGGTCCCGGGTGAGCGCCCCGGCTCCCGTGCTGTGTTCCTGCAGAACACCCTTGTTCCAGGCACTGCTTCCCAGCCCGCGAGTCTTCTTTCCGCCTGAAGGACGCAGGAGCTAACCCTCCCTGGGGGATGTCCGGCGAAGGGGTGCGTCCCGGCTGCTTGGCTTCTGCCGTGGTTCTCTTACCTCCCCTCCAGCGGCCTCAGGGTGGCTGCCGTCGGGACGTGCTGTTCCTTCCGGGCTATCTCTCCCACCACTCACCCACTGGAAGCCCTCCAGACCCAGAAGGTGGGCCTCATCAAGACCCCCATGGGGCTGAAGCCGTCCCTCATCTTGCCTGGAAGGTCGCCCTGTTTCCATGCCAGCTGCATGCAGCCCATGGACGGGCTTTCCTGGAAGCTCTCCGAGTACTCTATCTCTCCGGGTCCGGCTTATCTCAGCTTCGCCACATTCAGAGTGGACTCCGTGCAGCTGGCCTCACATGGGCCCTGTGGTCGTTAACAGGCTGATGGTGTCCCTGCTGCTGGGAGCATTTCTCTGACATCATTTCCTCTGGAGAACCCACAGAATTCTGCAGTCATCTCTGTCCTGGGTAACACTGGCCCTGCTTCCTGGCCTGTGGATGGCCATGACCTGGGCCTGGCCACTCTGAACCCTCCTGGCACACCCCTCCACCATCACAGACACAGAGATAGACACGGCACCATCCAGAGCCAACCCCAGTCTTCCCTGGGCCCTTCCCAGGGCTCCCGGGAGAGCTGCGCCCCCTTCCCCGGATCCTGTGTCGTATGGAGCAGGAAGGCCTGGTCCGGCCGAGGGCTGTTTCACTTGAGAACGTGCAGGTGATGGGGAGAGAGAGATGGGGAGAGGGCAGGTTCCTGGCAGCTTCAGTGGGATCCGTGGACACAAGCGTGACCAAGGCCAGACCCACCCCATCGATTTTCCACTTGAGGAAATAACCAATGGCTTTTTGGAGTAGGCCGGCCCAAGAGAGGTTTCTAACTTTGCAACTAGGAGTCCCGGCTAATTTTCCAGCAGGGAGTAAGTGACAAGAACGAGGGGTGAAAGGAAGAACGAGTCATTCAGATGCAGAAGGAGGGGACCAGCCAGCACCAGGCATCTGGGGCGCCAGGAAGTCATGGGCTCAGGGAAGCCATCCGTGTGCTGGATCCAGTGGATGTCCAGGACAAAATAATCCCAGAGGCCCAGGATGGGTCCCCTGCCCGACCTGCAGCTGGGGAACTGGATAGATGGCCTCCCTGGGCCCTCACAGGACACGGTCCCTGCCTCGAACACGAGGCTGCGCAGTCATTTCGGCCGCTGCCACGATAGCTTGGGGAATAGCAGACATTGCGAGAGTCATATTTCTGTCTGTTGGATTCGAAGAACCCTGAGGACTTTTGCTTGGTGGCTTGGCAGAGGGGCTGACCTGTGGCAGAAGGGACGTGTGTTTGCACTCAGAAGTTCGGGGGATGACAGCTGTCCCCCGGCCCTGAGTCGGACGTGGCGTGTGTACTCTTCTACCTTGAGCTTTGCTCGCAGTAAGACCGTGATGCTGCCACTGTCTCAGAGTGCCTGGGGCCACCGAGGGAGATCAGGGCTCAGCCAGCCCACTGCAGGCTCCGTGTAAGCCCTTCCTGCAGAGGGGCCCGTGTCCCTCCAGGTCCCGGGGGCACACTTAGGAACGCCTGCCTCTCACGGCGTGGCGACTGCGTGGCCGCCTTCGGTAAGGTGCCCTCACTCATGAAGATGTCCTGCTCAGCCAGGACTTCCCTCCTGACCTCCACTTTTCAGAAGCCCATGTGACCCTTGAGAAACTCAGAGACCCCAGTCTCACCTTTGAAGTTAATTGAAATTCAGATACTGTCATAAAACCAATAAAAACTGGGGCCGAGAGGGGCTTTGTCCTCACACTGTAGCTGGCATCCATGTGAATCCCAGTGTGCAGTCATGTGTCTCAGTTATTCCACAATAATTAAAAAAAAACCCCCGAACCCACCAAAACTAACCTTTGAGTAAAAAAACAGAAAAGATTTCTCTTGCTTTTTTGAGCATGGGGAGTAACGGGAGCTGGCCCTCTTGGCTTGGGGGCTGCAGTCTGTCCCTGACAGTTCCTACCCCTGTTATCTTTGGAGCCTCAGTTTTTCCCACCTGCAAAATGGGAACAGTAATAGTCTGTCTCGTGCCGTTAGGTGTGGTAATGCATCCACAGCTGTGAGGATAGTTTGGCACACAGTTTGCAACACATCTTAGCACTTATTACTATTCCAATTAGTAAAGATTTGATTGAACACATGCCTGGCGCTTTAAATGCCGAAATTGTGTGCGCTCTCTCTGGAATAAGCTACATCCTGAATATAAATAGTCCCCATGCCTAGGTCTGAAGCCATTTATAGCAATTCCTGTTTCCACTGTGGATTTCAATTTTGCTGATATGGAGGGAAAGTTTCAGGCCCTCTGCTGTATAAATTTAGTCGACATTTTATTGCCCATGAGTCTTTTATCACATGACTTTTGTTTCTCATTAAGTCGGTGAATGAGATTTACTAATAAGCCAAGTAAAATCTAATTAGGGTAGGGGCCTTTTCCTGAAGAATTAGGTCTCCTGTGGACCCACAGATGTTAGGAATTCAGGGCGAGTAGTGCCGAGTGTGCCCCTCGCTGCTTGGAAACACTCAACCTGCACGCACTCGCTTTGCATTCAGCACAAACGCTGGTATGATTTTCGTAGATTTGTTTCCTGAACATGAATATTAGTTGCCTCGAGGATCAAAACCAAAAATAGAAGGGAAGGACAATGGAGTGGGCCTGGCACCAAAGTCCGTGTATTAAATACAACTTGGCGATTCAAGCGCGGTAGAGCAGTTATGAAAATGAGGAGGGAGGTCTGGACTAGCGTTAGGCTTTGCGTTCCCTTTCTGGTTACTCACATGTTCTGCTTCCAAGACACGAGCCACACTTGCTTCTCTCCGTGAGGTGTTGGCAGATTGCTGACACCTGCTCAGGTGTGTGTGCGTGTGTACCTGCGTGCTGGGGTCGGCGTTCCTATGGGGGTTCGCAGGGTTTGTCTCTCTCCTGCCTCACAGTTTTTCCCTCCTAGATAGGTTTTCTTTCCCCTTTCCCACTCTGTTCCAGTGTTAGCAGCTGTTAGTGCTTAAATGTGTTTCTGTTAACTCATTAGGGGTCACAGAATGGTGACATCCCTAATTCTATGCTCCGTCGTCTTTTATCAGCTGGAACCCGTTCATGTGAACACACTGCCCCTCAGCTACCATTTGGCCCCCCTACCGTTCACACGGGGAGAGAAAAGTTCATTTATCCCATTCTTGAGATGGCAGACTGATTCCCTATCAGTCTTAGAAGGTCATCAGGGTTCTCTTAAATCCCTAAGGACTTGTAGATTCAGACGTCATTACTGAGTTTCCATCTGTTGTGGTTCACGGTTGTAAGGGGCGTGGGGGGGGATTGTTGCGAAGGTGGGAATGTTGGCTGCCTCATCCCTGTTTCCCTGAAATAGAACGGGACAGAATGAATTACCTCAGGAGGGGATAAGCTTCCCGTCCCCCAGTGCCTCCCAGTCCCAGGCCAGGGCACAGCAGAAAGGAGCAGGGGAGAGGGACACGGGCCATGGGGCAGGTGGATTGGGGCACCCCTCGCTTCTCCAGAGTTGCTTTGGTCACGGGGTGGTTCACTCCCCTTGTCCCGTCTTGTCCCATCGCCTCTAGAATGGGGGAAGCTGTGCGGTCTAGTGGGAGCTGCTGGGGCACCCGTCCCTTGACCTGGTCGCCCAAGGGGCCAGGCTCTGGAGACAGTTCTGCTCCGTCTGAGGCACGTGGCCGTCCCAGACCACCCTGGGCTTTCACACCCAGCCCTGGCCTCTATAGAAGTAGGTGTGGGCGTGTAGGACGGGACACGTCTCTGTCGGCGCCATGGTGCCCACGGGCAGGGGCAGGGCGCCCGTGGCTAGCCTCCCGCCTGCACTGTTGCACATGCCGGCTCCCCAGAGCCACTGCTGTTACGTTTGACGATCCCCCCCCCCGCTAGTTCTAATGTGACCACTGTGATCTGCTTACAGTTGTGTCTAGGCCACGAGGTCATAAGCCCAGAATGTGTGTCAGGTCTCCCTCTGCTGTCAGAGGACTTCTGCTTCCTGCAAACCTGGGAAGCGGGCACGCCGGACGTCCCTGAGCACACACGGACAGTATGAAGTCCTTTGTGGGGAGGGGAGCAGCGCCTCAGAATCAGTCAAGACTGGAAACTTCCGTTTACAGCCTAAGAGAACTTTTCCTTTCCTCAGGGGAGCCCCAGGCTGGAGGCTTCCAGCAATAGCATCGGGTCTGATGTGTGGCGTCCTGGGTCAGGTGGCTCGGGTGCCCGACTTCCCGCACGGGGCCGGACTGCACTTGAGCTGGGCCAGGCTGGCTGAGACAAAAGCCTCCTAACCTCCCATTGTGACCCCCAGGGGCCTGTTTGGGAAGGGAAGATCCTGAGCCCCTTTCTTCCTCACCCAGGCGAGTACAAAGTGGACAGACCCTTTTCTGAGTCTTCCTGGATATCTGTTCCAGCGTGTGCTCATGCGTGTGCTCATGCGTGTGGTCAGTGGGCTGAGGACTCGGGGACCCTGTGCATAGGATGGTCGCCAGCAGCCAGCTCGGCAGTTGACGCCTTCAGACGGATCCTCAGCTTTCCCTTCTGTGAAGTGGGAGTGAAAGGACCCGTCCTCCAACATCAGCGTTTGCAATGCAGGAACATCTAGCCGCGTTCACTGAAATACCTACGGGAGAGTCAGCGCTCCGTAAACACGTGTCGTTTTCATCCTTGTCATCACTGACATACGAAGGTTGGCCACCCGTAGAGAGGCTTTCTGTGCAGTTGCTTACCCTCTGTCTCTCCTACCGAGTGCTCAGTTCGGTGGGGCCAGGACGTGTCTGCCTGGGGAAGAAGACTGGTCAGCCGAGTGACACTCCCAAGGCACCCGCATCCCCCTGTGACTTCGTGTGCCAACAGGGACTCTGGTGATGAGATTAACTCTGGTCTCGGGGTGGGGGAGGTGATCCCGCGTGACCCAGAAGAGTAGGTTGAGCCAAGGGGAACACAGACAGGGTGTAACGGGGGGGGGGTTAACCCAGGTTGGGCCAGGTGCAGCCTGCGGGGTGCTGGGCTCAGCCCCTGAGACAAGGGAAAGAGGGACAGAGTGCACACGTCAGTTTACTTCTCGACCAGACCAGGCGACCTCAGCATCTCTTTGTACAGACAGGACAACGCAGCTCAGAAGGGTCACTCTCCGTGCAGACAGGACCTTCCCCAAAGCCCATCTGGCCTCCAGCCGTAAGGGCCACGGGAAAGATACACTGAGGTTTTGTGCACACCCCGTTTCTGGCCCACCAGGACCCAGAAATACTGGGGTGCTGCCTCTGCGTGCCTTCCCCTTCAAGCCCACCCCGCGGGGGGTCCTTGCCGTGGGCTCCCTAGCCAGCCCAGGAGAGGAACCACCCCCAGCTGCTCAGGCCCTGCCAGACGCCCGTCCATGTGCACTTTCCCGCCTGCCCCCGAAATCCCCTGCTCGTGTTTAAGGCCAGTTCTAACTCAGTTTTCACTGAATCGTTGAATCCTAATTTTCCGTAGAGCTACGTTCAAGTGTGCAGCCGGTGTGCGACTAGAGCCCCCCCGCCCCCCGGGAGCCCGGCAGCCGGGACGTATCCCGACCGGGGACACTCAGTCCACTTTGTTGTACTCAGTGCAAGCAGCCCAGTCAGAAAATCCTGATTTACGGCGCTGCCCAGGCTTCCTGTTCCTTCAGCCCTGAGCGTTTCAAGCCACGCCTGGCCTCCCCGGGCTGCCCCCGCCCCCACCGCGCCCGCCTCCCGCCCGCACAACCTCGGCCACGGAGTAATGGACTTTCCAGGGCTTCCAGCTGCCCCCGACTCCGTCCGCTGCTTTTGAAAAACGGAGGTTCCAGTCACCAAACATGAAGTGGGCCATTTAAACCGAAGAGTCGCGGCAAGCTGGCGCGTTTAGCAGAGCCACCACTTGCACCGGCAGGACTTAGGCATTACCCCGGAGGAGACCCCGTGCCCGCAACCAGTCACTCCCACCCCAGCCTCCGCCCCGGCCCTGGGCACCACTCGCCTGCTTTCTGACTGTAGATTTGCCTGTTGCGGAATGTTCCTGCGTGTGGAATCGCATAGTCGGTGGCCTTTTGAGACGAGCTTCTTTCATTCGGCCGGTGCTCGAGGTTTGCCTCGTCTAGCCACGTCCCAGTGCTGACTTCCTGTTTCTGGCTGCATAGCCATCTATTGTGTGGGTCGGCTGCAGCGTGCGTGCCCACTCCTCCGTCCGAGGGCGCCCAGGCGCGTCACTGCTGTGAACACTCAGGTGCCCAGTTTTCTTGAGAACCTGTTCTCACCTCCCTTGGCTCTGTACGCAGGAGTGAATTGCAGGCTCCCGTGCTGATTCCGTGCTTACCTTGTGGAGACAGGCCAGGCTGTGGAGGCTGGGGACAGTTGCCTGGGGAGGTGAGGGCTCTGTGAGGACCTAGGGGAACAGCAGGGATGGCCAGAGGCCCCCTGCACGGCCCCTCGAAGGGAGAGGTGGTAGCATCTCTGAGCAAGGAGGTCTTCCCCCTGGGGGCCGTCGGGGCCATCTGCGGTGTTCCTTCTTGGCTGGCCATGTCCATCTGAACAGACCAGGTCTCCTGCTCTGGAAGTTGCATCTCGTCCCACCTGGGAGCGGAAAGGGCTTTGGAGCCCCACAGAATACGGGTCCAGTCCCGGCTCTGTCATTTCCTTTGCTGGGCCTCCTCAAGCATGGCTCTCCACCACTCTGACCCTCAGTGTCATCATCCGGAGAGGAGAGAAAACCACCACACCAATTAGCAAGTGCTCACCGAGTGCTACCCTGCCGGGTACTCAGTGTTTCACGGCAACGACGTCCCACCCCCCAGATCAGCACGATGGGTGCTGAGGACGCTGAGGAACAGAGGTTTGCACATCTGTCCAGTCCACAGTCCTTGGGGAATGGCAGAGCTGGCCCCAAGCCAGGCCTTCTGGCTGAGCCCTCGGGCTCCTACCTGAGGCTCCCAGACCCACCGTGACTATCTTAATTCGATGTGAGTGATCCTTACGAAACTTCCACTGGCAGGTGGACAGACCAGAATAATGACCCTGCTTGCCACCCACCCCAGGCACAGAAACACCCCTCCCTCAGTGAGTCCTGCCCCTCGCCCAGGCCTGGCTGCTTCCAACACATGGAGTGTTTCCTGCGTGTCTCTGAAAGGTGGTGTGTAAGCGTTCACCTTCCCCTCTGCACTGTGTGTTCTCTGCACAGCCGAACTTCGAGCACGGGCCGGCCCCAGGGAGCACTTGTTGCATGCTTGCTGCCTCGGTGACTGTCATGAGCCCGATGAGCCAGCTGCCTGTGGGTTCCCATGTGGGAGTCACTGCTGGTCCCCCAGGAGCGAAGGAAGGGCTCTCACCCCCCGGGCCTGGGAGATCTGAGACCTTCCTAGAAGTGCAGGCCAAGAACCCCTCAATGGAAGCAGGTGACCCTTAGGCCTGGAGAAGTGCTCACAAGCCTCAAAGGAAAATTACCCGTGCTTATGCAGGATCGTGTGCTCAGCTGAGAGGCCCTGCAGACAAGGTGGGGGAGCCGAGACTCAGCCAGCACGCTGTTCCCCCAGCCTGCTGTAGCCTGCCTGTGGGGTGGGGGCTGGGCAGGGGTCCCCGTGTCTGCCGGGACAGGTGGCCTGCCCTGTGTGCCGTGCGTGGTGTGGGTCCCTGCACCTCTGAACCTGCATTCGAGGCCAGCACCGAAGGATGAGCTGACTCATCCCAGCCCCAGTGTCCACCCCATCCCAGGTCTGTGAGCTGCTGTGAGCACTCGTGTGACCGAGGGAGTCGGCCACTGGCTCCCGGACACGGCTGTCCTCGTTCGCTCCGTCCCCTTGCTCCCGTCCTCATCCCATCCAACTCTCTGACCTACTCCCTTCAGGACATGACTTCCAGATTCCTGACACAGAGGAAGGGTCAGGATTTGGGGACAAGTCAATTTCTGGCAAACTGCCAAGAGTTCCTGAGCTGAAAGTTATTCTACATTTTCCACATCATTTCATGTGATTTAAATAAGAAGGAGAGACCTGGAGAATAAATCCTACCATAGGATAATGTGAAAATGTTCAGAAGTTTGTTTCTTCTTTTAAATTAGCATTCAATGATAAATGCCTGTTTTGTCATATTTTCGAACCAATATATTTTGACATTATGTGATTGATATGGTAATTGATAACATTTCACATTAATTTGTACCTGATCCATATGTTCAATAATAGAAAATATTAAACAGATTAACACAAAATAAATGTTAAATAAAAATCATTAAAAATTGAAGTGTCATAAGTATTTAGTAATGAAAACCTGCCAGTCCTGACGGTGACATTTTAAGTCACACAGTTCATTTCTGGCCCTCCCTGGAGGTCTCGGTGTTTCCCTAACCATCGGATGAAGACAAATGTATTTCCTCTCAATGTGGCCTGGATGGAGGAGCGCCTCCCAGAGCAGGTGCAGCCTGGGTGCTGGGCGCGCCTGGTTTCCCGCAAGTTCAGTCTGTTGTGGGTCGTGAAGACGCCCTGTCTCCTGGCCTGAGTGTGGTGTTGCCGTCAAAACTGGCTTTCGGAAATTTAGATGGAAGATCGGCTTCTGATTTACTCAGACTGCTCTTCTGTTGACGTATTTACAAAGAACGGTGCCCTGGCATGGATGTTCATGCCCCAGAGACAGCGCTGAGTTCGGATCTCCTGAAACGCTAGCAGCACAGAATCACGTCGAAACTGCTGGCTTAGGTACTTCTTTGCTTCCACAAGTTATTTTTTGGAATACCACTCACAGGGTTTGGCTGAGTGTGCTGTGTGTGTAAGCCTGATCGATACTTAGTTTATTTGCACGAATGAGTGCTCTCTAGATGTCCGCTGACAGATTAATGGATGAAGAAGATGTGGTGTATATACACAGTGGAATACTATGCAGCCATCAAAAAGAATGAAATCTTGCCATTTGCAATGACGTGGATGGAGATAGAGGGTATTATGCTGAGCAAAATAAGTCAGTCAGAGAGAGACAATTATACGATCTCACTGATAGGAGGAATTTGAGAAACAAGACAGAAGATCATAGCAGAAGGGAGGGAAAAGTGAAACAAGATTTCATTTCATTTCAGGGAGGGAGACAAACCATAAGAGACTCTTAATCTCAGGAAACAAACTGAGGGCTGCTGGAGTGGAGGGGGTGGGGGGATGGGGTGGCTGGGTGAGGGACACTGGGGAGGGTGTGGACTATGGTGTGCACTGTGAGTTGTGTAAGACTCAGGAATCACTGACCTGTACCCCCGAAACAAATAATACATGATACGTTAAAAAAAGACCGACTCTGAGTGGCAGACCAGGAGCACATGGCTGGAGCGTGGCGGCAGCGCCAGGCCAGACTGGCTGGTGGGCACCCTTCTGTCCTCGGAACTCTGGTTCTGGTCCCTGAGATGTGACTTTACCCCCACAGCTACCCCCCTGCTGTGTGCCGCCATCTCACTCCTCGCTTACAAGAGCCTCCTAACTGGCTGCCCTTCTGCCTTTGCCTCCCACCCCTGCTCCCAGCCCTGCAGGGTCAGGGGTTCGCATCTGAGAGATGGGAACAGTGACTAGGTGGGTCCAGGTGACGGGTCCCCTCCTCAAGGGTGGAGCTTTCCTCCTTCCTCCCTCCCTCCCTCCTCCCTTCCTCTTCCCCTCCTTACTTCCTTCCCTCTCTCCCTCCTCTTCCTTCCTTCCTTCCCCTCCCTCCTTTTTACCACCCCTCCCCTCTCCCTCC